>JAFBJR010000237.1:1106181-1185285 GCA_016785285.1 Brachirus orientalis | reverse complement strand
CTCTCTCTCTCTCTCTCTCTCTCTCTCTCTCTCTCTCTCTCTCACACACACACACACATGCACACACAAATACCCTCCCATATGGCATAATTTAAAACTCCAGGCAACTAATGTTTGTGTTTATCAGGACAACAAAGCCCACTCCTCAATGGAAATGAGCTAAAAAGGTTCTTGTTTAATTTAGCAAACATTCTAACAATTCCTTCCATAGCTGTTATTACAGTGATAGGGGTCACCGGGCACTGGCTTATATTTAGCCAATATTGTGATCACTGGTTTCTTTCCAAAGCCTTGATAGTGAGAAGCAAGTGTACCTCCTTTTTTGATACCTGCAACATGTTTGGAGCTTCCAGTTAATCCTCTGATAAGGAATTACTGCTCCTGTTATGAATTAATAAGTGGATTACTTTTGTAAAAAGCCTGTAACCACATGAGCCACCTGCATATGAGCATGGACATGGTTTTATCCTTGAATGCTTACAATTAAATATATGTGAATGCACTACGCTTTCATTTTGGAAGAAGGGGACATCACTACTGAAGTTCAATTATTTAACTCATTGAATACATTATTAAGTATAAATTATAATACAGAGCAACCTCTGCTTGTAAGAGTTTTGCCAGATGGATTATCCAAACGTAGTTTGGGGGGAGGGGGGGTAGTAGTCATTTATTTCTAAATTTGGACCATAATTGTTCATGAGTAATTTAGAAAAAGCTGCTTCGTTGTTTTTTTTTTTTTGATCTCCGCTTCCTGGCAGGTCTTCTCTAATTTGGAGAGCATGTGGAACAGCAAAGTGAAGCCTCGGCCACATTCTATCTATAGTACAAGAGTGCATAACATCAGCCCTTTTTGGACTTAGTATTCCCTGCAATTCCTGTTATTCACCCTGCCTGCCAATGAGTCCACACTTCTGGTACTTGGCTCTGACCTGTGGAGCAAGAAGCTGGGTGTGTGTGTGTGCGTGCGTGCGTGTGTGAAAGAGAGAGTCTTAGTTGGTTTGGAGCTGAAGGAGGCAGCAGGAGGTAATGTTGACTCTTATGCTAACGACTGAGAGGAGAAATAGCCAGGGTAGTCTTATTGCATGGACAATGAGAAGCACATGTAAAATCCATGGAAACGTCATACTGTAATGCACAAGAAGTATCATTTTTCCATAATCAAACTTGAACTTATATTACATGAAACGCTAATCTAAGATACTTGGATATCCCCTTGCCCCTGTAAAACAAGCTATTTTTATGACTTGTGCGAGAAAGGTTCATCAGTCACATGATGTTGAATACTTGCTGCACTGCTCATCTATGACGCCTCATTCAAGGGCAGCTTAGAGCAAAGCTAACAGGTGTGACTGCAGAGTTGTTTGTCCTGTGTTGTCAATGGTGTAGAAGCAGAAATACTGCCACATTTTATTGTCTGCTCAGGAGGACGGTTTAGCTTGTATCCTCCATTTTTACTTTATTTAATGTGGTTGAACGCGCCCTGCTGACCATGCAGTAATTACCCTAGACTGATGCACCTCTAGGCTGCATATTTCCTCCAAGTTTGAACAAATATTTGAATTGTCTGATGATTCACACATGTAAACACACTTGTTCTGCTGTACAAGTTAGATGTGTTACAGCTAAGCTTTCTTTGCCTGGTCATAGTAGCAATGAAGAAATGGCCTCATGGCACATGCCCTCCACCTCTCTGTGTCTAAGGGCAACTCAGTCTGAGAATGTTTGTGTATGTGTTTCATTTACGCACCCTCATTTTCCTTTCCCCGCTGCTCACCTCTCTTTTGCCCTCCGCCTGCGTTCTGGGCTGTGCCCTGGGAAAATGGGGAACAATCAGAGGCAAATTGTCACGGCTGCCACTGCCTGCCACACAAGTGGAAGGGGAAGTGCTGCACACTCTTGCTCGTTGGCAGTAGGTGAACAGCAGCTCGCTGATTGATATGAAGCAGAAATGATGCACACTGATAGCTCTGTGCCTGTTTGAGTCCCCCTGAAAGATAGATAGGGAGTGAGTGCTGCTGCATGGGTCGAGAAACGATGCCTGTTGCAAAGCATCTGGCAGCATGACCCTTAAAATGTATTCGTGGGTGGAGTGCAGTTTAAAGTACTTTGTTTATAATAGCCTGGAAAGACAAGTAGTCAGAACAATGCATGACTGCTGCCAAGTCAGTTGTTGCAGCACTGCATTGTGTAAATCACGCAACTAATTACTACTAACACTACTCGCTCGCGCTTGTTTTCTATTTGCAATAAAACTGAGCAACAATACAACAAGAATGTGTTAGTTGCAATGATGAGCAGCATTGTTTCAGTCAGACTTGCCACGTCAGCTTCCACCTAATGGAGAGGTGACAGACAGACGGGAAAAAGGTTGAGGAAGTCGTCATGCAGGTGTTTGTGAGACACAAGGAGTGAGGGCTCATTCTGCTGATTGACAATTTAGTGTCCAGGTTTGTTGAGCTCCGCTGTTCCACACTGGACAGTTTTAGGATGAATTTATCAACCTTTGGCTGACTACGCCCACTGTCTGCCTATTTCACTTATCCCTGTGGGTGATACAGGATATCTATATTCACAGGCATAACCAAGAGAAGAAGAATAAAGTGTGGGAGAGAGGATATTAAACACAGGCATATATGACTTTTATTTGTGCTTTCTGAAGAATTCAGCCTCTTTCTCATCTCCCTGTGTTCCATAATCCTCTTTCTCTCCTTCTCTTCATCTTTCTGTGTGTCTCTACCTCTAACCACTGACAGACAGCACCTGTCCTGCCTGTTATGACCAGATGGACCATGTCCCATTGCACGTACCCCTCATGGTGGCACTGCCTGCTTTGTGCCAAGTTTCAGTGCTGACACACACACACACACACACACAGTTAGATACCCCCTCTCTTTTTTCCCTCCCTAACTTGGCATGTTTGTCGAACTCATATAGGAACATTTGCAAGTGTAAATCAAAGATGATATATGCTTTAACAAGAATTGTCCAATCTACCTTTCTTTAGTCTGTATCAGGAAAGGTATCATGATTGATTATTATGCCTTAACTAAAGATTCAGCATCAGTAGTCTAAAAAGCAAGTTGCTTTTGCCGTTAAAACCACAAACAGTCAATGGCTGAAATCATAGTTTCAACAATTGACTAAAGCGTATGTCACACCCTGAATGAGATGATGATGATAATTGTTCTTACTGTTACTGATTCTTGGATCATCCTGGTCTCTGTCTTTCTTGTCTTTTCTCTCTGTGAATTTTTGATGCTTTGTTTGTAACTTGTAACTGCTGAACTTGTGACACCTACTGCACGTCTGTCCGTCCTGGAAGAGGCATCCCTCCTCTGTGGCTCTTCCTCAGGTTTCTCCCATTTTTTCCCCTTAAAAGGGTTTTTTTGTGGAGTTTTTCCTCACTCGATGTGAGGGTCTAAGGATAGAGGGTGTCACATGCTTACAGACTGTAAAGCCCTTCGAGGCAAATTGTGTTTGTGATGTTGGGCTATATAAATAAAATTGACTTAACTTGAATTGACTTGTAAAAATCAATTTCCGCAAGCTCTTTTGAACTGCCATAGCTTTATGTGTAATTCCAACACTTTATGGAAATTTATCTTAATAACATTATCAGGGAGCCAAATGAGGTCAATTCCACTCTCGTGTGTAGAAGCAGAAGCCAGTGTTTTGCTCCATAGCAGCATTGTAGACCAATGTGCTGCAATGTTTGCCCATTTGCTCTATTGTCAATAACACCAGCAGCTATAGGTACAAGAAATAGTGAAGAATGGTAAATAAAAAATACAAAATGAAAAGAAGCAAAGACAAATGTAACATGCACAAGAGATGTACTCTTGATTTGCCACTGTATATCTTTTCTTCTCCAATTGTACCACATTGCCCAACTCCTTCAACCATATAGTTAGTTAGTTGAACTAGGAGGAGTTATAGCAGTTTCCTATATGCATATCCTATATTTATATTTCTGTCAGAAACACAGATGCATTTTTATCAATTACATTGATTTTTTTTTTGCTTGTTTAGACTTGCAGCAGACATGCAACTATAACAAGGTTAGGACAGAGTTTCTATGCAGCCTGAGAGTTAACGGGCAGGGCAAAAAATGTCCCCTCACTCAACACAGCTCTTTGTTGTGAGTCTAACAGCTGAGGGTGGATTATGACAACTGGACAGTAAAGGACATTTTTTGTAAGCTGTAGAACTTAAGTGCATTTGTATTGTCCTAAAATGACTCTAGACAGACAGGTGGCCAGTGAAGACAACAGTGGTACAATAAAAATGAGAACTTTTGCAGGAGCCATTCCAGAATGTGAGGGAGCATCAGGGGGCAAAACACCTGTGTTTACAGTGACTTCCCAAACCAAGAGAGGAGGGAGCCTGAGATAAAGAGAGGGAGACAAGCTTGGCACAGAAAGAACACTCCAACTCCTCTCACTATCTCCTCCATTCTAATCCCAGCCATTCAACAGCAATTTGAATTTGGTCAATCAATTGCGATTTTTCTCAACAGATATTGCAAGTTTGATTTGACTTGGCAATCAAATTAAAGTACATTTTCAGTTCAATATTCACTGTTCTAACAAATTTAAAACCTGACATAGCATTTTAAAACAAGTCCAATGTGGAAACATCTTTGCCTCTGAGTCACCATCACCCCGGTCTCACCCTCAGTCTCACCCTCACTCCTCTTAAGGCTCAGATAGAGGTCAAAAGGTGTCATGTTTTACTGAAGCCGAGGAGATACACAGCCTCACACCTGCTCTCACATTTTCTCAGTATCCATCTCCCTTTTTCAGTTGTTTGTGTATTTGTATTATTCCTTTTTATCTGCTGATCCTGTATTAATTGAATCCTCTGGCAGAGCAGAAAACATGCATACAAGGGCACAGCCTCACTACATGGATTTTTGCAGGTGTTAATTATAGTTGCTTCAAAATCATTCTTTTCCAGACATACTCACAAATGACTTGTTTCATTGAATTTTCCCTATATTGAAGACAGTGACATCTAAATCCCACTCTCACACACATTTACACTCTTTGAAGAAGACTTGACTTTTTAAAACCATCTCTTCTGCTCTCACTCTCTTTCCTGAGCCTCCCTCTCTCTTCACAACTCCCCTGAAAAGGGAAAAAAATATTAAAGTAGAGACTTGGAATGAAAAGTGAGAGCAAGATAGTATTTGTTATGTCATGTGTGCTGAGGTGGGAGACTACTTCCCTGATCACAACCCTCTTTGAAACGGTGACAGGGAAACAAAAATGCAGCTATGCTGGGTTGGATGGCTGGACCGATTGCCTTTTTTGGTCCTGTGACAGATCCACTCCACATGTGTCACAGTAGTTTGCCCGTCACCTTGCCAGAGCAGAGGATGAGATAGTGAGAAGGAACGGGGAAGTGAAAGGGAACAAGGGCTCTACCGCAGCCAATGCTGTCAGCCTGTCTATCACCACGCTTTAAAATAGACATCGGCCGCCCCTCTCGCTGTCTCCTCTCTGCAAACCTCCATTGTTTCTAGAGGAGGCAGGTGCTAAGTGCTTACAGAGGAACAGTCACTGTCACAGCAAGGTGCTACAACATCAGCTAGAGCAAGGCTTTATCATAGTCATTGTACTTGGCTGCGATAGGGCTATTTTTCCACACAAAACCTCAGGAGTTGAGTTCACAAATCACACAAATTCATATCAAGCCTCCTTTCCTGTAGTTTTGTATCTTAGTAAGAAAGGTTTCTACACTTATATTTTATTTTATGAAATCTTGTTGCCCTACTTTCCTACCCAAACACAATCTTTTCAGTTGCTTTTTTCACCCGCTCACACTCTTCACACATCTCACAGTTACAGTTTCTCAAGTTGACAGAATCAAAGATTTAAAAATAATTAGTTTTTTTGACAAATCACAGACATTTAATTAGTGACCTTCACAAAGTTAATGAGTAGTGCCAAGACTACTCTCACCAAAACCAGGACAGAGACAGAATCACAATCAATCATTTAACAGACTGAGATAAGTTAAGACCAATGGCACTTTCCCACTACACAGTTCCAGCACGGCATGGTTTGGCATGGTTCGGCATGGTTCGACTCAACTTGTCATTTTGCAAAATTGTTTTACTTGGGTGAATAGTACATGGTGTCTGGTACTTTGTTGACTACTTGCTCTGGCAAGGTTCCATGTGAGCAGAGACGATATTAGATGTCATGTGGACAGACTGCCGGCCACTGATTGGCAAAGTTTTGTCACTGGAAAAGGCATGAACACGACGTCTGACACAAGAATCAAACCGAACAATGCCAAACTGTAGATCAGTTAGAAAGGCTTAAAAATTTATCAATAATTATTGAACTGGGAAATTTCTAAAATTTCAATATTTAACAGAGACATCTACTCTATTTAGTGACAGTGCTGCTGGAAGCTGCATCACAACCCCTTCAGCCATATTTTAGTTTAGTGACTGTGTCAGATGGAGTACTGAACAATTCGTTGAACACATCTTTTTAAATACCTGATTCTAATGATTCAGTACAACAAAAAGAACTGCTTTGCTCATCAATAGTTTGTGTTGCAAATAAAATGTGGTCACAACAGCTTTGTGCAGCCATGCTATGACGACCCCGCCCAGAGGAGGTGCTCTTGTAATGGAAAATGCCGAGCCTGATACAAAAGTAACTAGAGTCAAGCTGTGCCAAGCCGAGTCATGCTGGAACTGTATGGGAGAAAAGTGCCACAAGAATTAAGGCAACTGAGGTTTAGGCAAGACAGAGACCTTATGGAACTGAGACTGAGATAAGACCAAGAGCTTTAGGGGCAGAAGTAACTCAGATCAAGAAAAAAAACAAGAAATTAAGGGACTGAGACATAGACAAGACCAATACTTAAATAGACCAAAACTAAGAGGAAAACCAAGACTTAAAGGGACAAAGACCAAGACAAGACCTAGACTTTAAATCTGTAAATTATGTGTGTGTGTTTCATTGTTTGTGCCATATTTTGAAGTTCAGCCTAACACAAAGCATTTATCATGTGTGATATTGCTCATTTTAACAGAGGAGTTGAGTCTTTGTAATGCTGCTACAGATAATGGGCTCCATTCCAAAGAAAAAGCACAGGTGATTACACTTTGTATTGTATAGAAGTGTGCTGTTCTTTTGCATAAAGAAAAAAGATTTTCAGTAGTTTTTGTAAGTCTTCAAGTGTGGCTGCATTTTTTTAATTAGTTTGTGCCTTAATAATGAACAGGGCTCGTGTAACAGTTCGTACCCTTCTTTAATCACATGCAAGTCAGAGACTTGAATCTTATCAAAGCTCTCTCTCTCTCTCTCTCTCTCTCTCTCTCTCTCTCTCTCTCTCTCTCTCTCTCTCTCTCGGGTGAGACTTTTTTGCTTTTTATAAAGGGGATGAATTGAAAGTTGCAGCCTATAGAAAAATAAAATGAAGTTGACATAAGCATTCTTAACTTAAAATTGAAGGTGAAAGAAGGACATTCAGCCTTGTGTCCGAATTTCTAAAGAGTACACATGCATGCTGCCCTGAGTTTTCTCACATAAAGTCACCTTGTAGTGTTTAAGAACTGAAAAGACTGGACAACTTGACCATTGGCTGACAATGAAGTTTTTCCTTCCAAAAGAAAATAACTAAAATAAAATAATAACCTCATGTGAAGTCCAAACACTCATGGCTGCTGTGTATAGATGAGGCATTTGCTGGAATGGTGTAGGCGCAGTTGGGGCACACAGGAGACTATCTCTGCTATGTGAGGCAGCACTGGGATGAGTGTCAGGGTCAAGGTATTTTTAACCATGCATCAAACACACACACACACACACACACACACAATCCGCAACACCATGTGCCACCTGCTGGATCCCGTCAGCTGCTGAATAACAGAAGGGTGAGGAGGAGGGGGCACCAAGGTATACTGTATATCATGTGTCCTTCATATTATTGTCTTCTATATACCTCTGCTAAATCTCCCCGGTACTAAAAATCATCCTCATCCAGCAGATGTAATGACCAAACATGAAAATTTAGATATAAGTCAGAAAAAATACCTGCTGTTTAGATCAACAGAGCTGAGGTTGGCCATCTATTCTACCCAAGAGAGCCAGAGGACATAGTGGATCAATACTGAGCAGATATCGATGGTAGTGTAGTGGTTATTTGTTCTTGAATCCTTTGGCTGTACAAATTCCTCCAATAGGTGAAGGCATGTTGGGAGTCTCTCGATACCACCCCCCGATTTCAGTCACAGCTGGTCTCATAAACCAAGGTTCATATTGCAGCAGCTGGGCCCACCTCAAAAACAGACTAATGGTGACACAATTTTGCCCTCTGCACCAGAGCCAATAATTTTTCAAATCTTTCAGGGAAGTTTAGAAATGCTCATTTGATTTGTAATGCATTTTTTTATTTATTTATTTTATTTTTTTACTTTTCCGGAAGGCTTTCATTTAAAGCTTTTGCACATTTCAAGGTGCACATCAGTGCAGTCTGAGCCATGCTCTTGTCACTGTTGCTTTTGTGACCAAAAACCTAGCTGGCTCTAAGTCTGCATGTGCTTGTGATTATCTGCTGTTAATGCAGCAACTTTGGCGATTGTGGGGGGGCGGGGGCTGCAGAGTTTCCTTCGTTTCTGTCGTTGCTTGGCAACAGTGTAGATTGCGCAGTAAACAAGGGGTGCAGGGGTGGGGGTGGGGGGTGTTTTGTGTGTGCTAGTCCACTTATAACTTTCCACTGAGCATTCATGCACTGGACATGTTGGACATTTTTGGAATCAACTTCGAACTCTAATTTTGGACGAGGTGCGAAGCTTACTGTTACATGTACAGTGTGTGGCTCATTTGGGCTCTGGAGTTCCCTGTATTGCCACTACACCATATAAGCTAAATCCAGCTTGGATTGTAGTAGCAGTCTTCCTCAAGTGTATTGTCTATTCTGACACGTTTTCCAATTTAATATTTTTTACCTTATTAACTCAAGACCTTATGATATCCTCAACACTAGGCATTTAGGCTGATAAAATTGTTAATCGCCACTTTGATTCAGATTAGAGTGGTTTACTCAACTGCCTGGCCAAAAATGACCATCCTAGAAAAGCAATGGGTAAGACTATGATGGTATGGGACCAAATAATGTATATAAGAAATGTATGAGGCTTACTAGTTTGAAAAGTGAAACTGGGGAAGTAGGATGGAAGTTAAAGGTCAGTTAACAGCTTGCTGATGATTTAATATATCAAGTCTTAGCTTAAGCTCTTCTTTAGTAGAATATGATGTTGATTTAGTAAATTATGTTCCCATTTACCATAAAATGGCTGTTTGCAGATGACATCTGCAAACTGTTTCAAAAACTGACATGGTGTTATTCGAATCAGAAATCTTGGGTTTCTTTTGCAACAGGAACACTTCTGTATATCCATCTCTTGTATATGGTCTATGGGAGATGGAGCTTTGGTTACTAATGTCCAACACGATGGTGGAAACATGAAGCTGAGGGAGAGGGGAAGCTGGTCATGTATTTTTTATCTGTTCATTGGACAAGTTTATGTAATTGTTGAGGTGGTGATGAGAAGGCAAGAGAAACAAAATATTCTCAGACTCAAGATGTCTCCCAAACTATTGTAAGATGAAGTAACAGCTCTGGACTTATTTGATTCATGCAATTCTTGCATGGAAGTAAATCAACCTGGAAATTTAGTCTCTGTTCATAAAATAAAGGCCACATTAAGAGATCTGTTGACTCAAAAACATCAGAAAAAAATCAATTTCACCCATTGATTATATAGCTAGTGCTTATTCTTTTATATGAAAACATTTTAATAATCCTTTTCCATTTCATTTACAAACATAAACACAATTTCTGCCTCCAATAAGATTGTTTCATCTTCTTTTTCAGTTGCTGGAAAAGTCTTATCAAAAGAGATAGAGCAGTTTTTTTGTTATCTTTCATCTTGACCATGCCACAATAAAATTCCCCTTTTATATGAGGTTGTTTGTTGATAGAGCAGTTTGTGTTGGGTTGGCTTTTTTTCCCTGTCGCTGGCTTATGGAGCCAACATTTTCAGCAGCTTCAGGCTGTTTACTTGGCTCTTTTTTTATTCCCTTAATTTTACTGATCCAAAGCACTCCTGTAGGATTTCCAGTGACAGACTTCCATCTACTGTAAAATTTGCCCACAGTTGTGCACCAATAGTTCATCAGAGCTGTGTGAAGTGTAGAATATAAATGTTGCATATATGAATTTCAGCAAGATGGAAGATAAAAAGTGTAGAAATACTTTTAACATGGGGCTTTATTTCCAAAGCTGCAGATGTTAACATGCTTGGCTAACTAGTTTCCTACCTACATACCTATCTTATTATTGATTGTTCTTTGTTCTCCAACAATTAAAAATGTGATACATGCATGATGGAATACCTTTCTCTTCCTTGAATTAGACTGGAATAGGTAATACTATATTTTTATAGCACCTTTTACAAAGTGCTTTGACAGACCAGATTAAGGAAGCCAAACAAGATAGCAGTAATAAATAATAAAGGTACTCACTATTACTAATGCTTACAAAAAATCAGGTTGAAATTTAAATATCAGAAAAGTCACAATGACATACAATATTTTCTTCAAATTGGTCATCGTTTACGACGAATTTTGTTTATGTGTAGTAGATACACAAGCGTTGAATGAATGTGTGCGAATGGTTGCAAAACTTCAGAGTAAAAGCACTTCTTGTAATTTTTTTAAATCTGAAACCACAAAGTCCAACCAAGGTAACACATGAATCTTCTTTTAAAGCCGAAATAATGTTAAAAGGATTTATTGTTCTTTCATTCCTCTGTATACACATTGTACTCCACCATGTCAGCTCAGTAGTGACTCTGGCTGTTATTGACATTATTATGGTTCCATTTCTTGTTGACCACTCATATTGCTTGTAATTAATCATTGAAAGAAGCTCTGGATCTTCCTTATTTTATTTTTTTACCATACACACCGTATTAATTTTCCTTTTAAAAATATCATAATCAATATATTTTTTTAATTATGCTCTCCTTCCTCATATATCAGAGGACGGAACACTATAGTATTATTGCTCTGGAGTAATCCAATTATTTTGCTCTGGCAGTGGAAGACACATGGAGGCTCCCAGGCTCCTTGTTCTGTCCTCAAAAGGAAATGACTGTTTGCCGATGGTTGCCGATGCTATCTTGAAACTGCCACTGTCTGTCCTTGTAAGATGTGTGTGTTTGTGTGCTGATCAGGTAAAGACATAGGATCTAGATGAGGGTCATGCCTTGGCAGAGTACTTACCTGTTATTAAGCTGCGATGCAGGGTGGAGATATCCTATCATACGTATTCACTGGGCTTCAAACAGCTTAATCCTTCCAGTGTGTTTTGCATCTGAGCAGAGACATGGAGAGCAAGAGACTGAAAGTGTTAATGCTTTGTGCATTTGTCTGGAAAAGGTCCTGTTTGTTTCCCAGCTCTTGTGTCTGTGAGACCATGACGTGGATTCAAACCAGTAAAAAAGGTACCGGCTCTTTTTTTAATCCCTCTTCTGTGTGGTTCGGTCAGAAAGTGGCTCTGTCACCAGCTATCTGCCTGTCAGCACTGGTTTTGTTGTTCCAATGTAGAGGCCGGTTAACATTTCTCTTGTCACTGCGTGCTTCAGTACATCTTACCCACAAAATGACACGCTGTAGAGGAAAAGCGATGTTTTTTGCACACTTCACTTCTTCCCCCTTCTCTTTTAGTATTTGCCTTTGTGTCTTGCTATTTTCATCATCACACACTTTCTTTATTTTACTACACCTCAGCCACCATAAAAAAAACCCCTCATTTTACATGTTTACATGTTAAAACACTGCTGTTCTTTAAATAAAACATAGGCATAGCATGCTCTTTTTAAACATTCTTGATCCATCTTTGTTTTCTAGGTTGTAACTCCGAGCTCCACCAAGTGGGAGAAATTATAATGAGGTATATTTTATTATTTGACTGAATATGATGGCAAAATAGAAGTTACAGATTTAATTTATTATAAAAAGGCTGAAAATTTTATTTCAATGACCTATCTTTTTTGCACATTTGACTTACATGCTGGATACAGTTCATATCTTACAGTTCTCATACTTGCAAAAGAATAGTTCATGTTTTAATAGTGAGTATTGAACTGACGCCTGAAACAAAAAAATCACAATTACAGGTAAATTTGCAAATAGATATTTTCCCAAATCATTTACCTTGATAAAACTGGTGATGTTTTCTTCAAGGTTCAATGTGTTGTGTGTTCATAAATTATCTTGTTGGTTTTGCACCATTAAATATACTACCTTCAAAATGAGTTTTCCTTCCTCGTGTTGATGCTCTTTTTAAACTTGAGCAGGTCGTCTTGACCTTATCTTCATGTCTAAATGCGCTGAGTAGCAGTGAGTGAGTGCATGCTTGGGCTTGTGTGTTTTCTCTGCTGATGCTCCCAGCCTCCTGCTTTTGTCAGCAGTATGGAACTCTAAAACTGCTCATATCATCCAAACTCAGCTAAAATATGCGATAAATAGTTGACTTAGTCAGCAAACAAAGTATTTACAAATATCTTTTGCAGCGATGATGAATGCACATGGATGAGCTGTTGTCACGCTGAGTGATTGGACCTTTTGCGAAAGCTAGCATCAACACTTGGACATTGGTGTTTTCCAGATGCATATTTCCTCCGACATTTTGGGCTTGATGACAGTCCTTCCTCTACCTATATTCCTGAGATTTATTCACATTGCACGAGGTCCTCCTGTAAAGTCTTACGCAGTGTGCTTTTCGATCGGGAGCGGCTCGTAACTCAAGAGAGTCTACCAAATCAATGGCCAGCGTGTTGAGTGCTGATTTAGGATGGTAATTATGGATGTTAATTGTTTTCATTACTCAGGACTGGAGGACAGTAGCTCCAATGAGAGGGGGGAAATGTGCACTTCTGGGGGCGGATCTGTGGGGGTTCATCATTCAATGACCTCCTCATTACATACAGATGGTCTCTATATGCTTATGTGACACCCATGTGACCTCTGTTGTTAGAGAAGCTGCTAAATCTATGACCTGTGAATGACCCCTGTATGTGTGTGGCACAGTACCAAGAGCATTATAGGCTATGGGTAATTAATTAGCACAGAGGTTGAACATGGTTTTTAACAGAAGGAGGAAATTTTAATGAATATTTAAGCACAGTCATGGTGTGTCATATCCACCGACACTTTCCTCCACTAGTTTAAACATTATTTATGAGGGGGCATCAAGATAAAATTATATTTGACATGCTGAAACTACACACTTGTTAACTGCAATAAAAGGGAGAATATTGTGTGGAAGCACTCAGCCTCTGCTGCCTTGTTATTTGAATTTGAATTTTTGAATTTGGTGGATAAATGGAATGAAGTGCAGTGAATAAAATTTTGAGTTGTGGAGGGTGGAGTTTTGGAAGGGCATTCACATAGCATCTGAATAATAGGAAAAATGCGTTACTGCCAGGAAAAGTTTGATCTAAATTTGGAACAAGGTGGATAGAGACATAGGGCTCTAATTTCGTGGTGCAGTGCAAGGTGGTGCAGCCCGCGCAGTGGTTATTTTGTCTGGGTCAACACTGTGCTCAGTGAGTTTGGCAATTTGGTAGACCGAGGCAAGCCAAGATGGGTGTGGAACATCAGTTTTCCTCCGTCTGACGCTGCTGCGTGTCTCCTTCATCTATGGTGAAATTAAACCTACACTGCGCCTCACCGCAGCGCAGCGCATGCGCGAAACTTGCAAAATGCGCCTGGCCTTGTCTACGAAATTAGAGCCCACAGATTGACTAGGTGAATTTAGGTTAAAGAAATGAACAAACAAACATAGACCCTGTATTAGAAGAGGATGTAATTTTTTGCCAGGAAGTAACTGTATTAACTAGCCACCGGGGGACTCAGTTGGACTTTGCACTACAAGATTTTCTTTCCAAAACCAATCAAGATATAAAAAACAAGCAATAAGCAATGTTTCACCCACTCATGCAGCTGCAGACTCAGTCTATTTATATACAACTTCAGAACTCCCATTTTGTAATTACATTTTATCCAGTGTCCTGTGTTTTCATGTTTGCACTACAGAGGGGTGAATTTAATTTAGTTATATGAACATACAATGACAAAAACAGCCATTCTAATTCTTGAAGGTTTGCTCAGACACTGGTGATGAGTCATACAGTGATCAAAATCATAAAGGGAAAACCACAGTTGTAGCCAGGTGACAAAAAGAAAATAAGTGATATGTCTCATTCATTGCACTCCCATTTGCTCCATTCAGGGAAGTGTGTTAGACACAATCCATTATAAAAAAGAAATGGCTACAAGAAATCTTTTGTACTAAGTGCAATTAAATTGCTAAATTATGAAACTGTTAAACAGGATGTAATCACATACAATTAAACTTCATGCTCCCTAGTTTTAATTGCCTTACTTTTTAAATAGTTGTTGTTTGTATTTGTAATTTATGTATTAAAGTTTTATGTGCAGCCAAAGACAATTTTCCACATGGTAGACAATAAGGTTTAACATAACCTAACATAACCTTCCATATAATTTAATAGAGAATATTTAACTGTGAAGAAATAAAATGTCTATCTTTAAATACAAGGAACATCTGACTGTCTTTATGTTACTGTTCAACGGGTCACTGAAGGAACTATATTCTAAAGGTTATCTAATTAAATCTCTGGTTTCTTCAGGATTCAATCAGCATATTCTTGGAACTGGCAATAGCAGCAAAGAAATCCATCATGACTGTATATAATGATATCAGTCAAAATGAAAAAATGCATTGTGATCAAACTTTTTGTGGTATTGCCCAGCCACAGTTAGTTGTACTGCTGAATTTTTACTGATCAGATAATTTTAAGAAAACGTACATAGTAAATGGAATCTGTACTGGCCTATGTTGAACACTGTCTGTTGACTGTGACTGTATTCCACACTTGACTGCCCATTTGTATCCTTTCAAAATAATGAGCACGCAGCTCATAATACTTATCTGTAAGTGACATTTTTATTGGCCAAATTAGTCTCACACATGTCTATCTTTGGAAAGAGGAGTTGGACCTCCATGACCCTGTGTCCAAGGAGGAGAAAAAACCCTCCTCCCTTCGTAAGTGTGATGAAGCTGTTTTCCCCCTCACCGCCCTCTGCTTTCTGCTCATCTTACTTATTTCCTTCACGCTCTCTGTGCCGATTGAGAAGAAGATAATCTGTGATAAGTCAATTTTAAATTACCTTCTTGAAGCTGAATGTTCTCTAGTGCTTTGGGAAGATGTTGATTTCTGTTTGTGATCTCTTTTTGTACAAAGATCTTGCCTTATGCAATTGTATGAAGTTGTTTACGTGGCCTGGAACTAGTGCTGGGTGATTGGACAAATGTATCAGCTATCGGTGATTGGCTGAGTCGTTTGCAGCTAGCATTCCACAGCGCACCACAGTAGATCAGTCAATGAAGAAGTCAACCCTGTTTCTGTTAAAAAGCTTCAGCTGCGGCAGCAAGAACAACATGCAGGACTACTGTACATAAGGGAGACTTACTGTAGCTCTCCTCTCTCTCTCTCTGCAGATGTATAGTTCACCACAGGAGCTGTCTCATAAACACCTGTGTACAAACACACAATGTTTTTCATCCCACTTTACTGACTGACTGCTGTATGTCATTAATACACTAGCAGCACTGTTAATAATAATGTAACTATTACGAAAATAGTCCATTAAGTAAAGGAAATCATGATATTTATGGAATATTAAGGGAGGTGTGACAGCATGTGCTCATGGTGGGGTTGAACATAAATGGGTCATGATAAATTCATTCAATCTTAATTTTTGGGAAAAGTGACATCCCTATGTCACACAGGATGTCAGCTCTCAGTGGATAAGGTGTGGATTTAAAAATGCTTGTGTGGGCTGGTCGTGTTAGACGCTTTTTCCAGCACTGCACTTGCAAAGATGGCAAGTAACTTCATTCAGGTCCACTGACCTTCCTTTTTGCATTAGGTTTAAAACCAAAATACTCCAAAATAGAGGATTTCATGTTCTTTTTTTCCAACAAGGTCAGTCCAAGACTGTTAATGCTGTGACGTATTTGCATATATAGCTCTGCCCCCACCCTGGTGAATATATTGGCAATCACCGGTGGTTATGCAGCCTATGGCCGATTGGGATGTGACACCCATGTGGAACATGATTCAATGAAGTCAGGCTCCTCTTTGCATGTTCGTTACTCATAAGGGGTTAGACATTACGTACAGTCTAAAGATCAGCTTTAATCTGTGTGCATTTCCATTTCTGTGTGGGGACTCACATTCCCTATCTCTGCATATTAAAAAAAGAACATCATATAGCAATTTATTTGATCAATTGGAGTCTTTGATGCTTGCAGCAATGATGGGAAATTGCAGTCAGGAGGAAAGCAGGCATTTGATGACCCCTGCATAATGGTGTAATGCCTGTAATTATGGCAGTTAAGGATGGACATGGAGTTAACAGAGCCACCACATCGAAAACACACAAACACAGCAGCCGGCTGTGCTCAGCCAAGTATAAGCAGTTGCCAGAAATAGCCTTATTGGGCCCTGAATAATTCAATGTCATTTTTTTTCCTTCTTCCAAAAGGACTGGGGGAGCAATTGATGAGACTGGATGAATATTTAATGGCTCAGAGTCTCTTGGACAAGCTGGGGCCTGGGATGACAAGCTCAGAGAAATCAAACAGAGAAGAGGAGAATGAGAAAAAGAGGTTGCGCAGCGAGGGGTAGCATAAACACTGAGCAGAGATATATGAGTTCAGATGCAGGCAGAAGCAGTTAGATCTTTGCTGTATGTCAGCAGCTCGAGCTAACATTTTATCTTCGTCATACTGAAGTGTGTGATTGCCCTTGAGAAAAACTTTGCAATGCTCTTTTCTTGGCTTGGTGTCACATTAAATGTTAGTAAATTTCTTCAACTTTGCCACTTCTATTTCCGTCCAAACTTGTGAGGTTAATTTCCCAGGAGATGCAAAACTAAATGTTAGAAAGCGCTGTAATTTTGGAGTGATGGAAAACAGAGCATCAGAGGTCCAAGAGCAGAACTGACCCAAACCAGTCACACAGTGTGCTGCCTTTTATTGAGTATAAACCGGCAAATGCTACATACATAACATTTTATTTATGTGCAGTATGGGTTTAGTTATGTGGATTGTTTTCCACCAATTTCTATACATATATATGCAGACATTGTTAAGCCCAAGTGTGTAGTGTCAAATGTGTCAAACACAAAAGTAAACTGTATATAACTGTATATAAATATATATATTTATTATATTTATCTGCATTAATTTTAATAATTACTTTTCTTAGGACTGAAAGATTAATCATTTTCAAATCTGTGTATCTACTTATGTTCTGTGCCATTGAAAATAGTTAACATCTTTAAGTTTAAAAGTTGTGACATTAAACATTTTTTTATAACAAAAGTCAAGGTTACAATATTTGTCGGAAAAATTCCAATCAAACAATTTACCTGGGTGAGAATTGTTTCTCACCCAGGTAACATGCTCCTTTCAACGGGTGTTGCACTCTGTACATGGTAAATGACCTATTTGTATTCCACTATGTGGCCTTGACGACCACCTAAAGCACCTCACACTCCCATTTTCCATTAACCCATTCATACAGTGCGTGTATAGGCAGCAGTTTTTTTTATTGCACTTCATTCACACACTGCCAGCACAGCATTCCGAAGCAATTTAGGGTTGAATGTTTTGCCCAAGGACACATGTGTACTGGAGGAGCTGGGCGACTAAACCACTGACCTTTTGGTTAGTGAACGACCCGCTCTAGGCTTATTATTGCTTGAGCTCTTTATTGAAATCACAGTAGTTTGATTTGTTGCCCACAGAATTCCATGACCTGCTTTTACAACCAGTGGCCAAATCATCTTATGCTGGATTGGCCAGGAAATCAATAGTAATAATTAGTTAAATGTATTATTTAAATGGGATAGTATTTAAATGGGATAGATAGCAGTAAACAGTGAGTGGTGTGTAATGAGTCAGCAGAACAGGGGTTTTGGATTTAGAGAAACTTAAATTAGTTCCTTTATCTTTTACCCACATGCAAAAAGGTAAGAGGTGAGATTAAATAGTCTATCTTCCAGAGTGTTGATATTTATGTATATTCACCACAGGGGAACACTTTTTGAAAATGAACAATCCTAGACGCAAAGGTCACAGTTGTGCTGCGATAGTGCATTATAGGAGCAGAATAATTGCTTTTGTAACATTACTTCCCATTGTAATGAAATCTTGGCAGTTGCTGATGTGAATGACAGATTGTGCCACGGTTCAATCACGCAAGTGTGGGTGCCGGGAGGTTGGCGTGTGCACGGAAGTTCGATTGGCTTTTGTTGAAAAACGTGGCCCACCCAATTTCCAGCATAAATCATTTGTATCATTTTCAGTCCTTTCTTACTAATGGCACCACTTTCATCAAGGGTTTGTGCCACAGCACTCTAATTGTTTTGAAGTGAAAGCTATTGTCTACAGAGGGAGAGAGAGAAAGGTAATGAATAGAGCATAATGATTTGTAATGTGGCATATTAAAAGACATGTGGCAAGGCTACAGAGCAGTAATTTAGCAATCATTCTTTTCTCTCACTGTGTCATTCGTAGTCTCTTCATGTGGGTGTGTTTGTATGCATATGTGTGTGTGTATTGTGTGTTTACATTTATGTACTTAAGCACCATTTCTTGGCACCGCTCAGATCTTTGAAGCCCTACTGTGTTAATCACAGTTTATGTGTGGGAGGCATCAAACCTCCCTCTACTTTGCCTGCCTCACCCGCTGGGTTGAACGCACGCACATACAGTACACACACACCAAATCTCTCAAGGGCACCTTCACCGTAGGCCCCTTCATTTAGAAGGCTGACCATCAGTGGTTATCTGTTATCTTTTACCATTTCTCTCTATTGCAAAGATGAATCACTGTATTAAACTGACGTTTCTACAGGATGTCAACATCAACGTTCCGTGGTGGCTCACTATGGTTTCACCACATGGCAGCAGCACTACATTCTTGTATTGACCGCTGCTTTCCAAGTTTAAAATATCACATATACATGTATGTCCTTACCTTTTCACAGTTATTGTTTTGATTGTGTCATGTAGTAAAGGCTCCAACATTTGATTTCAGTCTCTAACACAGTACATGTTGAACTAATGCTTGACCTCACAAATCAAATCTCAAAGTCAGTAAGAAAATCAGAATAAATACAAATCCCTGTGTCATTTCTGGTACAATACACGTTCATCTTCTGGCTGTTAGCATAGCAGATAGCCCTGAATGTCATTAGTGAAACTTACTTTTTCCACTTTGTGTCAGTGCTAAGTATTTTTCATTTCATCGAATCGAATTTCAATTGAAAGAGTGACCATACAAAAAAGGAATCACTGTAAAACTGTTACAAAGTTTCATGGTGTTTTGTTGTTTGTTTCTGGCACTTTTGTGACATTATAATTCACATTTATTGCTTTTTTTTTATTGGATTCACATATGTTTTACTCCCTTATGTTAGTGTGAAAGAGGCCAGTTAGCATTCTCCATGCATCATTTTTACAGAGAGGCTTTTGGGGCCCAAAATGAACACAACCATGTAGCTTCACTCTTTTATCCACAAGAGCAAAAGCACTGTGTCACTACCATACTTCAGTCCACAATGAAATAAGCAGCCAAGACAAGAGACACCTGTCAATCTCCAGACAGAATAAGGAAACAGTAGGGCACAATAAGAAAGGTGAGGAATGAGGTGAGGTGAGCAGGTAATCACATTTCTTTGCCAGTGACATTCCCTTTGGAGGTGATGTGTATCTGCTTTGTGTTTCATTTTCCGCTCAAATTGGAGCAGATTTAATAACGACAGCACAGTTAGAGGTGACATGGCATGTCTTGTTCAGGTTTTGTTTAACACTGACATCTGACCTTTGAAGGTGATGGGTGGAAATGGATGTGTATTGGGGTGTTAAGTGTTGGCCTGGAGGCATGAAGGGTGAACTCTGTAGCATGACGTCCGTCTGCAATCACATTTAGCACTAATATACCTGTAGGTCTTCCGGAAGTAACATGTTGTGTTCCAAGATATAATACTTTAAATACACTCAAATGTAGCTGTAGACGTTTTTATTATTTTATGCAAGCATTTCTTCTTCACTACTGACATATCTGATTTAATAAAACATTGAGGATAATGCCTTGTTGTGAATGTAAGACCTGAAGTAGTGCTTTATATTTTTAAATGCAACTGTAGAGTTAGCTTTGTATTGATGGAAATGCACGGTCTATCACCACAGTCTGTCTCCTAAGGAAAATGTTTACTGACTTAATAAATCAAATGAGAGGTAGGAACTCTTTTTCCCTTAGACTTCTATATTGTAGGCTTTACTTTTCAAAAATGGAAGAATAAATCACTTTTTATGTACAGGCTATGAAATGCACACATATTTTACGTGTGTTGAGCACTGTTACCATTTTACACAAATCTGACCACAGTTTTTTACAGTTATTGCACGTATGGTGATATAGAGATGAAGACACCAGGAAGGACCCTAACTCCTACCCCAGCAAATAAACACCCACACACAGTCTGGTTTCCATGACTTCAATCTTTACCCTAGTACCCTAACCATGACCTAACTTTAAAACATGTCTTCACCTTAAAATATAGTAATTTGCATTATGGGGACTTGATTTTTGTCCCCATAAGGAAGACAAGTCCAAGAAATGTGACTTTGTAAACAGATTTAGGTCCCCACAACATAAGCAATACCAGGTACACACACACACAATAGCATAGACAGGCTCCCCCTTTCTTTATGCTGATCACAGCTTTCACAATTAGACAAACTGTGATAACACCGTTTATGCAGCGGGGAGATCCATAGCAATTATGCTTAGAGGGCATTTCTCTCTCAGCACAGTGGGGTGAGATGTTGCATCTCTTTAACACAGAAGTCTGCTCGGCACACAAGCAAATTCCCTACTCCTAGGGTGAGGGTGTGTCCTCAAATCCCTTTCTGAGTGCATTTAGTGATGAGAGAGTACAGGATGGTACAAGGGAATTCATGGAGAAAGAAAGAAGATCGCTAAATGAAACTTGCTGTGAACCTTTGTTGTGAATCAAAAGACCAACAAGAACAGTTTGAACTAAAAAAAAAAAAAACATGCTGGCACATAGTGCAGAATGAATGTTGTTTTTTTCTTTGTCTTTCCTATTCACACCAGAGCTGCTGCACAATTTCACGAAAACAAACACTGTGCGTTCGGGAGACAACATCATTTTTATTTCATGATTGTTCCTCACCAGCTATTCCCTGACTGATGTAAACTTCCAGACTGCATGACAATCACTGAGGTGGAGTACACGCCTTACATCAGCCCACATTGTTATATAAGTTAGAGTTTTACCAAGGTTTTTACAGAAATCAGGTGTTTTTGTTTCCAAACATTGCTAGAATCAAGCAACTGTGTCACATTTTTTTCATTAAGTGTGATGAAAAGTAGAAACTTAAATATCCAGACAACACCCACACATGCAGAATCATTAGTGTTCATCCATCAGGACATGAGTCAGTGTAGCCAGTGCATTTGCACTCTAATCCTGCATCCCTAAGGGCCTTGTTTGACGAGGATGGACGCATCAAACTGCCTTCTGTCCCTCAACGCACACATGCACACATATTTATGCCCCTCACCCTCCTCTGAATCCACCTCTGTGGTGCGTAGTCACGCATGTTACAGCACAAGCTCTGTGTGTGCTGGAGGAAAGAGGAAAAGGAGAAAATCAGATGGACACTGGTGAGTCTGAAGGACACAGGATTAAATAATACAGTGAAAAGGAGTAGTGTTGCCCTCAGGATGTCAGGTGACCCACTGATTTATTTATTTACACATGATCAGGGTGCGATTCCCTCATCGCAAATTAGTCTCTGCTGTGAGTCTTGGTTTTTGGTACACTTTTCCTAAACCACAACAAAAAAAAAAAAGTGTTTTTGTTTTACTTTTACATTTTTCAAGAAGGAATCATTTTTCAGACCATATAGGTTGTCTGAAAATCAAAAGATTAAAGTTCATTATACATACAATTCTGCCTCTAACTGATATTGTTAGTTTTTATATTATGTTGTATTATTTTTACTTTTATTTTAATTTTTTTTTTTTTGGCATACATTTTTTGGTCCAATGAATTTTTTTTTATTGATGACTCACATGTGGTACCATGGTAGTTTACTTATTTATGACACATAAAGCAGCTTTAAACTAAACAGTCAAATTGCTTATATTATATACTAAACCTTAGATGGGCTTAAAGTTTTCTGTTGTAAACATTGTGAGTAATAGTTTTAGTAACTGTTGCATTAATTTCTTTATTGTTTTATTCTTATTTTAATTAATTAAAACTGCAGTGTGTGTCTTTTGTTGATTGATTGTTGCTGTTGATGTTGGTGTTCTGCCTCTGTTTGGTCTTGGTGAACAGGAATGATATAACATTATTTGTATGCTGCGTCCTTCACCCGAAGAAGGTCTCTGTCATGCAAAAAGATCAGACCTGACTGATGGAGCACTTGTGTGTATACAGCAGCAGAGTCACTTCAATTTCAATTCTGAATCTTTTGTTGAAGCTTTTTGTGTTTTTAGTCATCCCTCCTTCAGCACTTCCTGTGTCATGTGTGGGAATGGTGCTGGGCAGCACAAGCTCTAAAGATTCATATGGAACTCACTGATTTAATCAGCATTGTTTGAACCCATTTAACAGCGGTTCAAATGTAACAGAAATATGTTTATCTATAAAAGTTATGCACTAGTTCAAGATTTTTGGCAATTTTTCTTTCCACCTGGAGTTATCATTGCTGAACTGGTACCTATCTGATCATGTGGTCACTAATTTCTTGCCAAGTTAAAGAGCTGGATTATTAAAGCTGATAAAATCATGGAAAAATATCAGAATAAACTTTTTCTCTTTATTTTATCCTAAACATGAGGGAACTCCTGCTGTCAGAAGTTAACCTTCTCCATACAGGATTAACTTCCACTTGTAGTCATTACTGTAACTGTGTCCAAAACAAATCTCCTTACTCCTGGATTCTCAGTTGTCTTATTTTGCTGGCAGGTGGTTGCAGTGTTTAGCAGAAGCTTGGTCATCCGTCCCCTGCTGCAAACCCCCACCCCCCAATTCTCAGGCCTGCTGTCTTGAATTGATGCTGAATGCACTACACCCAGATGTGGTAACTCGTGCTTCTGCAACTAAATTAATTAGAGGCAGCAACAGTAATGTGTGTGTGTGTGTGTGTGTGTGTGTTTGCTTCAGTCACGCAGCCATCTGTACGCAACCTAATAAATGACTGACAGAGAGTGTATCTCTTTCTTTGTCCACATACTGTATCTTTAAATACCACCAGAGATGGACACTCAATATTTTGCTAAGATCTACAGTGACCTCTTTCATCTGCACTCACCTACTTTCTCTTTGTAAAAAAAATCTCATTCTCTCATGTTGTCTCTCTTACTCTCACACTCCCTCTTCCATTGTTGTCCAATGGTAGATATGAAAACCTATCCAACAACAATCTGCCCGATCTTCTGGCTGCTATTTCAGCAGCAATGACTCTCTTGTCTGATTACAGCAGCAGGAAAACACAATATTCTTTTAAGCATACTGCAGTTTTTCATCCCCTCATATGATATTTGTCAGATAAAACCAATCTTTATTCTCATAAAGCTCATACTAAAGAAGAACGAGCGTTACCCAGCAAGTGGGTACAGTGAGTGTACAGTGTCCATCTAATTAGGATTTTGTATGTTTTCTTAAATTACAAAGGAATTCTTATATTTTTCAACTTGGATTTCATGTTTATGTATGTGGGTGTGTGAGTGAACTGTGCTATTCAAATTTGGCCGGCAAGTAATCCTTTCCTTTCTGAAACAACCACAAAATAAGGGTCTATTGAATAGCTGGTTGCAAAAAGCTGGTTGCAAAAAGAAGTACCTTTGAATAGACACTTCTTCTTCAATAGAACATGATGTACATTTTTGGAAATTATGTTACCAGTTAGAGGAAAATAGACAGTAAAGTGTGGCACATATGAGTGGATACCAGTGTGATTGACAGCTGCTATCTTTCAGTAGGACTCTGGTTGTAAATGACAAAGTCTGAATGTCCAGTTGCAAAATGTCTACATGGGACCAAAACGATTATGAAGGCTTTAAAATGGGAGTTCAGATTCTTATGAGAGGTGTCACGACTGATTGCCACTTGGGGGCAACAGAGAAAGGAGGGTGAAGGCTGGTGTCGTGCAGCAACTCTCCAGTCTCAAGAGAATTTGGAGCGAGACTTCAGTGATTCAGGAATGATGCCAGAATCCTACAATAGCAACAATCTATTTGTGAAAAGATGTATTTTTTGTGGACATAACAGAGAATCTTGCACTTGCATCTGAGCGAATGCCACCGTGTCCTGGTTGTCAGCTGAGCCGATTGACTGGACCTGTTCTTAAAGTTTTATAAATGCTTTCAATAAATAATCAGAGTGCCCAGGCCAAAAAGCCCACAATGCCCCTTTAAATATACAGTAGTTACCTGGTCCAATTTGCTGAACCAAAAAGCAGTGAATACTCTAAAATCATTACAAAAACACACGCACACACACACACATCATCCATAAAAACTATTTTACTGCAGTGAAAATAGGCCTATAAACCAAATAAGTCACTCTATTCTTTATTTGAATGGAAGAAATATGATGTTTATCGCATTAAGGTGAATTCAGAGTGATCTGACAAAAACCTACCATGCAGTGAAGGTGAAAGTAAGAAGGATAAAGTGAGTGAGACAGGAACAGAGAAGGGATGTAAAGAGAGGAGCAGGAGGAGAATACTCTTTGAATATGCTGAAATCATTACACAATGACTAGACAATTAAAGGCACCATCCGACCAGTATTTTCTCTGCTTCTCAGAGGTAGGATCAGGAAAATAAAATATATGTCTAAAACCTAGCATCCTCATAAGTCCTGAGAGCTTCCCCGAATCCCCCTCTGCAGTGTTTTTAGGTTCAGGAACAATGTGGCTTAAGTTTATGAAGCATGAGTCTCCCCAGAAAACTCTGCTCTAGGTAAGAAATCCAGTTTTTTGCAGGACTAGCTAATTGGGCAGAGACCTGCTGGTCAAAAGGCTTGAGATGGACGTGAGGCTCAGTGACTGGATCTGGATCCTCTTCCTTTCCTAATCACAAGCTAAAGGAGAGTGGAAATTTTCCCTCTGGTGGGAAATGAGACCAAAGTATCTGCTATGCCTTCGTTAGCTGTCTTTCTTTTGCCAAGGGTTGATGAAATCGAGGTCTGAATTTACTAATGAGGAATCAATGAGTGCAGAGCAGAAACCCCCGAGGCTCTCCTGCTCCTGCAGTGTCATTCTTTTATTCCATCTCCTCCTCCTCCTCTCGTTACATCCCTTCTCTGTTCCTGTCTCACTCACTTTATCCTTCTTACTTTCACCTTCACTGCATGGTAGGTTTTTGACAGATCACTCCGAATTCACTTTATTGCGATAAACATCATATTTCTTCCTTTCAAATAAAGAATAGAGTGACTTATTTGCTTTACAGGCCTATTTTCACTGCAGTAAAATTGTTTTCATGGAGGTTATGTGTGCGTGAGTGCGTGTGTGTGTGCGTGTGCGTGTGCGTGTGCGTGTGCGTGAGTGCGTGTGTGTGTGTGTGTGTGAGAGAGTGCTGTAAGTCACGGTTCAACCAAATGCTTCAAGTTTCTGAGCAAGGCTGTGATACTGATCCTGCTATCTACAGACTGCACTTTATCTGTAAAGTAACAGATTGCCTTTTTTGAACGAAAATTTCTTTAACTAAACCAAGCATATGTAATCCTTTTACTGTAAATGTGTTTACAATTTCCCTTGTCTTCAGAAGTCATTTTATACATGTTATATTCTTTACATAAAGGTATGAAAGTAGTTTATCATTTTTGGAAGAGTAATCTCATATATTTTCAGTTATTTTATTATATTTAGTTTTACGTGGGTTTTCTTTTATTTCCAGATGCATTTGTTTAACATTTTATCCCACTGGCTGAGTGTGTTTTAGGGTATCTGGATTGCGGAAATTTTGAAACAGTACTGTCAGGTATTATTGATAGGATCTATGTTAATCTTTTTTTTTTCAAAATCTTGTTTTATTCAGTTTGAAATCATATTTAGATTCAACAGCATGTGCTATTGTTTTATTTTTTATTTCATTCATAATCATGAACAATAGTTCAATGCTTTACCTACTCCATAACTGTCTTCAGAAATTGGGATACATTAGTGTGATAAAGAATTAAATCTGATGGCTTTAATCCATCACTTGATAGATTTGAGTTGCTCTCCACAACAGTTGTGCAGAAATAGCTGCAGGTTGGCGAGCTAATGTGATACCTCCCTCTGTATTTACACCTCATACTGCAACACCGTCTGCCTGTTTCACCCTCGAGGGACATTAATTATTGATGCAATGACAATGACATGATGATCATTCTTTTTTTTTCTCTTCTCTTTTTTCTCTCCTCTAGGTAAGCACATCACCCCTCTGTCCTCCTAACAAATGTGGTTGCAGGAGGATCCCCCCTCCTCTTACCCTCTTACCTGCAACAGTCATGAGTAATGTATGGCTTATTTATCATGATTCTCCCTTGTTATGTGTGTGTGGCATTAGGTAAATGTCATCATTCATGAAACATTGTGGATTATTCATTATATTTATGATACTGTGGTGTTGATTGGTATGTAAATTAGATCATCATTTGCAGTGTCACATCACAAGAGCAGGGTGGGGTGGGGGGGTTGAGGCAGATATGACTGCATACCGTCCTCTTACATACTGAAATACGGTTTGGTTTTTCAGACTTTGGTGCTTTACGGTGCAGGATAGTCAATATCCTGTTATATGTGTATTTTAAGAAAGTATGTATTTTTTTAGCTAAAATAAAACACTGATAATTGAATAACATCCAATGAATGAGCTTCATATTAGGGTTCCTTCCATGATTTACTTTTTAAGGTTCTGTCATCCAGGTCATAATCGTCTTCTGTAGTAGCTGTAGGTCACTGGACTTGCATGAGTTTAGTTTAAGACATTTCACCTGTCATTCGAGAGTCGTCTTCAGTTCTGACTAACTGGTGGATAAACAGGCACATTTGAGGCTGATACCTGATGTGCAAAAGAGTTGTTAAGTTCAACAATGCAGATTGGTAACCTCTTTCAGTTTCAGGTTGTTGGTTTCACCTGGGACAAAATGTGAAAGAGGGTCGTTAAGGTCAACCAAGAGACAGAAATCTCTATTGTGTGGGTGTTGGACTTCTCTGTGTTGATCCATTTAGGAAGAGCATTCAGGACAACAAAAAAAGAAAAAAAAAAAGACTAAGGTGATTACAAGTGGTATGGATGTTTGCAACAAACATCCATACCACTTGTAATCACCAGGGGGCATACTAAGATACAACCAGCAGTATCCAGTATTTATAGCTTTAGGCCTTTTCACTTAAAGCTGCTGTCAGTGTTTAATAATTAGACTGGATACTGTTATAATAATTGGACACTCTAAATTGCCCGTAGGTGTGAATGTGAGAGTGAATGGTTGTCTGTCTCTTTGTGGCCCTGTGATGGACTGGTGACCTGTCAAGGGTGTACCAACCCAATCCAATTTTATTTATAAAGCACTTTAAAAACTGCTGAAGCAAAGTGCTGTACATTAGAGGTAAATAAAATAAACTACTGAAAAATACTAAAAGATAGACAAAACAGTAAAACACCATAGAGTGTACATATGTTCACACATATACAGTACCGTGCAGCAAGTGAAAAGGACTATATACACATACATATGCACACAAACAGGCTGCCTGCCTCTCGCCCTATGTCAGCTGGATTAGCAACAGCGCCCCCCCCCAACCCGCAGTGGAGGATAAAGCAGTAGAAAATGAATGAGTGAGAAAAAAAAATAATAGTATTTTTTATCCTTTTCTTTATCTTTTTATCTGTCTTCACTTCATCCTTTAAGGAGCTAGAAGAGTTTAGATTGTTTGTATGTGTGTAAATGCCTCAGTCAGCAGCGAAAGACAATATGGTGGCAGCTTTAAAAACGTTTGTTTTTGTTTATGTGATTGGTGTAGCAGAAGATGTGCATTTTTCTAACACCTCTTTACTTGATTAGTTTACTTGATGAGTTTTGTTTTACCATGACCTTCTTTTAAAGCAAATATTACTTCTACTTTTTAATTCGAGAATGACTCTTTCACCTCGATGCAGTACGGTGAATAACCTGCTCATTAGAAGCGCCTGACGACCCAGCTAATTGTCCCAAAAGGAATTGTTCTTTTGAGATTTTAACATTTTTGACTGCCAAATGTCTCTAATCATGCTCACAATTCACTGATGGCACACCAGTCAAAAATATACCTGAGAACCCTCCTGTGCCACTCAGATAACGACGAGGAAATGAAGTGACCCTGAATTTCCCTGTGTTTCCATCAGTAATTAATTTATACCTGCCAAACATTTTGAACCTTGCTGCAGCTGCTCTTCAGTTTTTGCCTAATTACAGAGCTGTTTGCAAACACCCACTCACATTTTTTTTCCCTTCCTCTTTTCTCACACACACACACACACACACACACACCACAGATATTAGGTTGATTTTGAGCTGATTAGCTTTGTGGCATTATCCTGCGGCCTTCGTTGGCCGTGCCGATTTTACCATCAAAGTGGGGTCACTTTGACCTGGGTTAGACAGAGGACACCATTAATGCATTATTAAACCTATTTGTTACTCTTCCTTCTGAATTGATGTAAGCTTTATTGAACTCATTCTGTTTCCTATAATGGTTGATATCACACCAGTGAGCGCAAGTTCTCTGTAAAAACATTCATTTATGCATTTCTTTTGAAAGGTGGATGTTGACAACACCATTTCTGGAGCCTAATGAGGCTCTAAGTTGTTGTCAAGAGTCAGATTTTCAGTGGGAATCTTTACTCTCACATTGAGCTTTACAATTTGTGCAAGGATTGCCAGGTGAGAGCTTGAGAGGAATAAAATTCAAGTGATATTTCAACTTTTTTAAGTGAGTTTTTATGTGGTATCAACATATTTTCATCCCTCATTTTGACAAGCACACTGCTAAGAGCATCGCTGTTTCAGACTGGGACGTAGTTACACATTCTCACTCTCTCACTCACATGGCTGCCAGCAGAGACGGAAGGAAAGACAGAGTTCGGTGAAAATCTATTCCAGGTGAAGTAAATGATACCTTAGAAATATATTTACCACTTTATCTTCATTAGGCAGCATTTTCCAACCAGGCACTGAAGGCTGTAAACTGCTCACTCTCCTGTATCAAACCCTACGGTGAAAAGTGAATATTTTACAGGGACACAGGAGCTGCCGGTCTACTGCTGCCTTGTTTACTATGTTTGTGTCACTTATGTACTGGAAATGTGAACAAAGGGTTTCCAAAGCTGAAGAACACTTATGATTACTAACTTACTAATAGTTGCTACAGTGGATAAACAACTCATGCGTGTTGTGTTTTAACATCACTTGTTCTATGACGTTTGATGGAGGGAGAGAGCAATTTACAAACATCAGTTTTTATCCAAACAAATGCTGTCTAACTGCAGAAAATGTAACACACATATTAGTCCCTAGCGTATTATGATGATGTACCTGTTCTTCATCACATGCTATTTAAGGGAAGAGAACTGACTTGTCTTACTAAAAAATGGAAAAGAAAAATACAACCATTAACAACAGCATAGTGTGTGACAGAAACCGAGCTTAAAGGAATATTTCATCCACATGCTGACTTTACTACTACTCTTCACTATAAAAGTCACTGTTACTTGCTGCTATAAAAATGGCAAATGCTACAACCTTGAGTTGATGCCAGACAACTATTCCTCGTGGTTGACTGACTTCTCTAGTTTTGCCTCTTGTATTGATGTATGAGAGCATATTGTGTTTTTCACCGCTGAGCTGTCAGGTCACCTCACTTCACTCTTGCATCGCAGACTATAAACTATGTTCAGACTGTGCATGCTGCTGGGATGGTCCTCTATGTTTTTTGGTCGGTCCACCACTTGTTCATTGTGAGTTCTCCAGACTTCCATGATTCCTTGACATTCATTTTTGTGTCATCTCTGGTTTTGATTGAAGTTCTCAATAAATAATGGAAGGATTACCTTGAAATTTGGTAGACATATTCCTGTGTGGCAGTAAAAATGTGAAGGGTAAATATAATTTGATTTCTTTTTTTTTTTTTCTTTAACAAAACAATCCTGTAGTTTTTTTCAAATGCACCCAGAATATATTCCAGACAGCATCTCTTCAAACTTCAAATCCCGGACAGAACTTCAGTGCTTTACCAACAGTTCAGTGGAGCAGATGGTGAAAGCAGCCATGGAGTAGGGGTATCAAAAAGGACCTGAAAGGAGAAAATTGATTTAAACTCCATCCGTCAGGTGCAGCTTTAAGATGTGAGATGGTATTTTGATATGCCGTAGCTGTTGCCGGTTGAACTGATGATGGAACTTGACTTCTTTAGGATGTATTTTCTACATGCACGTTGTCAGTTGAAGATGTCTTGAGAGAAGTTGGCTCTCATGAGTTGTTTGCCTTGAGATCACGTGATTAGGGAGCTGAAGCAGGTTGGCGATGCTGGTCCTACATTCTTCTCAACTGAATGACTTCAAAGATTGATGCACACGTCACTAAAGCTGCATTGCTTAATAATTCAATGATTTTTGGTGTTCTTGATGTCAGAAAAAGGGTAATATTAAGTATATGTATCTGGCAAAAGGTCCAGTCAACCACTACTATCAGACCTGAATGAGGGAGCATTTGTGTGTATACAGCAGCAGTGCAGGGGTGGGAAGCAAAAAGCATGTATTCCATCAAACTTCAGAATTACAAGAAATTCAGAAACTTTTTGTGGGCTTTTCTTTGTGTGTTTCACTCATACTGTAACTTGTTTACAGTCTTGCATTACTAGCACATTGTTGCTGTTGCTATTGTCTGCTTTGACATAAAACAAATCACTTCCTGTGCGCAGCAAGGCAATGTCACTAAGCAACATGAAATTTAAATAATGCTTTACTGAAAAAGGCAGCAAGTCCTGTGGGCCATTTAATATAGCCATTAGGGGGCAACTCTAATGGCTATATTTTTGAAGCAGAAACATTAATAATTTGTGAACTGACCTACTGCATATTAGCACTGCAATGTGTCATTCATATATTAGTCAAAGTCCAAAATTATGCAGCTTTTGTGATGTTTGCACTGCTTTACTTTGCATGTTTTCTTTATCAGAAAAACATACAAATCAAAATTCAGTTTGTTTTGCCAAAAGCATCTCACCCATAATTGCATCAAGTGAAGAAACCCATGTATCAACAATTTTCCCCCTCTTCTTTTGAGCATGTTTGTTGATTCTGTTTGAGCCCCGGACTCCCTGGACTGAGCCTACATAAGGTTTCAAAAACCAGAAACTTAAGTGGTGTTTTCACACTACATTACCCCCCAGCTACCATGTAAAATACAACAGACGTCCCCTAGTGACTCTGCAACTTCAAGCCATGCCTGAAAATCAAACACATTACAGAGTGAGCTCACATCTTCTGCCATGCAGCAGTCTAGAAAAAAAAAGGCAAGGTTCAGAAAAGAGGAAGCATATACTTCCTGTCTTTGATAGTTTCAGAGTGGTTTACATTAATTCAAAGTCAAAGAGGGGAAATGCTGCAGTTAAAGCACCGGCCCTCCTTCATAAGCAATAACAAGTTGAGTTGTGAAGGTGAAGGGCTGGAAAGAGAAGAAAGGAGATTGAGTTAAAAAAAAGGTAATACCAAAGCAGAGATCTTTTACCGTGTTCATTCACTGCAAATGTAAAACCTCCACGGCAGAGAGCTAGAGAGGACATGCGCGGAATGGCTGATGAGCAGGGCTGAGCCCCCACAGTCATGCAGTCAGACCGATGGTTTCTCGTTGTAAAAACATTAGCCATCAGTTGAAGAACTGACAGCTGTGAACTTTTAGCCCCGGCTAAATGACCAATGGGCTTGAGTGAACCCACAATGAGCTGAATTGGCCCCTTTTCATCAAATATCTGGGGTAAAAGAAACACAGTGCTTCTGCCCCAGATGTGCCACTGAGTGTATGTATATTTACAATTTAACAATGGATTTGGAGATAGTAACTAAGAGTCCTCTCAACTTGGCCTATTTGTTCATGAGTTGTAGCAAATTTACCCATGAAAACATCAATAATGTCAATAGTACATTTGTTTTTAATGTAATTTTAGTTTACCTCAAGAGTGCTTCAAACAAATATACAAATGTACAGTATGTTTTTTATGCTCAGTAAGGTCAAAATACGGTTCTAACTGGCTACACCTTTTAATTGGACTACTTAAATTATACAATGAAATGTGTGACTCCTCTACACTATGTGGTGATATGCCCCTTCTTCTTGTTAGTATTAGGTCTTTTCTTTTATTTCCTTGCAAAATAGCCCAGGGCTGAAAACTGTGGAGCATTTCCAGAGTATCCGGGCCATTTTGGGTCCAGATGAATGTAGACATGAGGTAGTAGATCTCTTAGTACAAAACTCAATCACTCACTCATTCAGTCTTCTACCACTTTATCCTACACATGAGGGTCGCAGGGGGACGCTGGTGCCTTACTCCAGCTGACATAGGGCGAGAGGCTGGGTACACCCTGGACAGGTCCATTACAGGGCCACATAGAGACAGACAACATTCACTCTCACATTCACACCTATGGGCAATTTAAAGTGTCCAATTGGCCTAATCCCCAAATCTGCATGTTTTTGGACGGTGGGAGAAAACAGGAGAACCCAAAGAAAACCCGTGCACACATGGGGACAACACGCAAACTCCATGCAGAAAGTCCCTTGTTCCAACTGGGTCATGAATCCGGGTCTTCTTGCTGAAAAGGCAAGAGTGCTTAGTACAAAACTCAATAATTAAATTTTTTTCGACAGCAGATTCTCTGAAAGTTTCAAGAGCTCAACAGTCCCTGTTGTTATACTCCAAAGCTCTTTGGTAGTGACATTATTTTGGATAGACTCAAAAACACAACACAGGTAGCGGTAAATGATTCCTGTGCTTCTTTTCTGGTCTTTAGTTCCAGTACTTAAACATGGCATTGGCCAATGCCACTGTACATTTATAATTCTGGTACAGATGCATTTCAACAAGACTGCAGTGTAGGGTACAAGCAATAAAGAGCAGGATCATCTAGTTACGCCATCATAGCTTAGGGGCTAAAATGCCGACCATGAACTGCAGCTTTTAACAGCAGGCGTCCTTTGTTGCACGACTCTCTCCCTCATGTTTCCTTTTGTCTTTAAACTTTATGTTCCCAGAGCTTAAAATACTCCAAGAGGTTGACTGCAGTGCAGTGCAACATAATCCACACTGTTACCAACAGATACAACTAGCCATGTTACTTTACACTGTGTTGATAATGCTGTATGTCTGTTGTACATGTTGTCTCAAAATTGTTGGTGCATTACTCCAGCCACGTTTCACTCATGGACCATTGTCTTTTTTGGAGCAGAAATGTTTTTGGTCTGAACACAATTTAATTTACTGGTATAGGCAGCAGTAGATCTGCAGGTCTGACCTGTCTTTTTGTCAGGGTGCGATGGGGGCCACAAGTATTATTGGGGTCCACAGCTAGGTTTCCATTCCTTTTATATCACAGTTTTAACTGAACTGAAGGCTTCGATCCACTGCTGTTAAGCTGTGTTAAGCTGTTGACACATGGTAGTAACATTTGAATTTGTTGCACTAAGTCAAGGGACCTTGTGGTTTCTTCATCAGTCCACACATTCCTCCTCTTGTCCTTTTCCTTTATTTTACCAGTGCAGGGAAATGTGGAAGGTGGAGGGATGTTTCAGTCATGTGATCGAACCTGCACGTCACGTTTTTCCATTGCACCTACTAGCATTTATCTTTTATTGATCTGTTAACTTTTTTCATGTGGCTTAAGCCTAAAACTATAGGTTTTCTTAGTGTGCAAATCTAAAATGCACATGAAAGGAGGCTCTTTGAAATCCAGACACCGAAGGGAAAGTGTTCAATCGTTGTTAAATTGTCATGGGCGGTTAGTTTGACTGTGACACTTCCTGTTTCGACTGGTGTTCCACTGTGTGTTTCTTCTGCATTCTAATGTTGGACAATCTCTGCTATTATTTAATTAGTGTTACAATCTCTTCACTGGACAAACACCCATTTTGTCATTCATTTATTGGCTTCTGTTCACTTTCACTAAACTCTATTTTCATGTAGATCCTGTGGTTTTCCTAGCTTAACAGTTAGCTTAGCAGCAATTGCTTCTCTCTCTCCTTCTCCCTCTCCTGCTCTCTCCTGTGTTGTGTGCCACATTAGCTACTCTTCTGCTCCTTTAGCAATAACAGCACTTGTAATAAGTGTAGCTTGTCTGCCATGATGTAGGCGAGGCTTAGCGAAGTAGCAACTCGGCTCCGTACCATAGAAGCTAAATCAGTTAGCCTGTCCCCTGTAGCTGGTGCGGACCACATAGCGGTAGCATTAGCTCCCTCAGCAGCTCCCGTCCAGCCGGGAGATCAACATGGTAGCTGGGTGAGTGTCCATAAGAGAGGCAAAACTTAAATATTCCTCCCCAAAACCCCCTCTTTAGCGATCATTATTTACTCATATTTAAGTGTATAACAATTAACTACTATAACATTAGGAAAAAATACTGCTAGTCTGTGCCTCTCTGATAATAATATTAATACATTTATTTAACTCCATGCTGTATCTGAATCCATCTGAAGTTAACTGATTTTACACCAACTCCCATGAATAGTTGTGAATAGTGCAGCGGCTTCACTCCGTACTACATCAGATAGCTAACCTTAAGTCTCTGAAAAAGAAAGTGGTGAAATCAGTGAAGAGTAGCACCATGGTTTAACTCCCATAGCCGGACTCTTAAACAGGATTTTTTGTAGCTTACCAAAAAGCCCTTCACAAAGCTAGAGCTGCCTATTATTCTTATTTAATTGAAGAAAATAAGAATAATCACAAGTTTCTTTTTAGCACTCTAGCCAGGCTGACACAAAGTCACTGCTCCACTGAGCTGTGGCAACTTCATGAATTTATTTGTGAACAAAATAACATAAATTAGAGAAAAAAAATCTATTGCAGAGAATGGAGCAGACTTTATGGATCTCAGGTACTGCCCTCTGCTGGTTTCAATCACACAGGTACTTGTCTGATAGATTCCAGTTTGTCCATGATAATGACTCCCTGAATTCAAAAGTTGAATATGGAGTTCCACAGGGCTTATTGCTTGGGTCTATACTTTTTACTTTATATATGCTTCCTTTAGGGAACATTATTAGAAAGCACAACATACACTTCCTTTGTTATGCAGATGACAATCAGCTTTATCAATGAGGCCAGAAGAAGTGAATCATGTTGTTCAACTTCAGGAATGTCTTAAAGACATTAAGTCCTGGACCTGTAACTTTCTACTTTTGAACTTAGACAAGACTGAGGTTATTATACTCTGCCCTAAACACCTTAGATATAAGCCTTCTAACCACATTGTCACTTTAGATGACATCACAATGGTGTCCGGGTCCACTGTAAGGAACCTTGAAGTTATTTTTTACCAGGATATATCATTTGATTCACATATAAAACTAATGTCCAGAACAGCCTTCTTCCACCTGCGGGGCATTATGAAAATGAGAAACATTTTGTCCTTAAAGGATGCTGAAAAACTAGTTCATACTTTTGTTACATCAAGATTAGATTATTGCAGCTCACTACTATCTGGATGTTCTAATAAGTCTGTTAAAACTCTTCAGTTAATTCAAAATGCTACAGCACGAGTTCTAACAGGAACTAGTAAGAGAGACCACATCACCCCAGTGTTAGCTTCTCTACACTGGCTCCCTGTACAGTTTAGAATTCAATTTAAAATCCTCCTCCTTATGTTCAAAGTACTTACTGATCAGGCCCCATCTTATCTTAAAGAAATAGTTTCACCTTATCATCCCAACAGATCACTTTGCTCCCAAAACCCAGGCTTATTGTGCTTCCCAGAGTCCATAAGTGTAGAATGGGAGGCAGAGCCTTCAGTTTCCAGGCTCCTCTCCTGTGGAACCAGCTCCCAGTGTCAGTTCAGGAGGCAGATCTGTATTTAAAGTTAAACTTAAAACCTTCCTTTTTGATAAAGCTTATAGTTAGAGCTGACTCAGAGAAACCTGAACCATCTCTTAGTTATGCTTCTTTAGACATAGACTGCTGGGGGATTTCCTGTGGTGCACTCACTCTCACTCTCTCACACTCAGGGTATGAATTTGTCGTCCTCTTTTCCTTTCTCTCCCCCATTTCTGTCCCCCACCCCTCCTCTGCCCCCCATTTTTCCTTTCACCCCAATCGGTTGAGGCACACCTTTGAGTCTGGTTGTGGTAGAGCTCCACTGATGCCTACTGTTTGGTCATTGTGTGAAGTGCTCTTTTCTCTCTGTAATATTGTAAGGGTTTCAGACTAAATATGTACAGTGCCTTGAGATAATGTATGTTGTAATTTGGCACTATACAAATAAAATTGAATTGAATTGAATTAAATTTGACATATACAGATGGGCTGTTTGTATACTACAATGGTGGATAATTTGTGAATCTAATGATTAATAAATGTTGGTTTATTGTTTCTAAACACATTTGACTTGATTATTTCCTCTCCTCTCCTCTCCTCTCCTCTCCTCTCCTCTCCTCTCCTCTCCTCCACCCTGCATCCTCACTCTGTCCTTGCATCCCAGTGGAGCTCTACAAGGTCCAATCATAAAAGAACAAGTGTGCCTGTCCATATCTTTGACAGCCACACACATGCGTGTGCTGTGACAAAGACACACAAGCTTGCACTTCCACACATCAGCTTTACACTTGTCACTATAGTCTTCACTTCATGCAATCCCTTGACACATACTACAGATACACTTCAAAAAAAAAAAAAAAATGTTACCCTCCCTCCTCCTATCTGTTCTCTCTTAATCCACTTTAGGGTATCTGAATCAAAGTGGATAAGGGGCCCAAAAATAAACTTTCAGGAAGGAACACCTTTTCATATGCAAGCTTCTGTATCACTAGTTAAAATGCTCAGCTGTGGACCAACAGCAAGAAGTGACCACAAACACATTTGTCTGCTGTTTTGTGCTGTAACTTCACATATTCAGTCCTGCGAGACAGCTGGAGGAGGGAGCAAGGGAATGCAGTGCACCCTCCCATCCCTCCTCCCATCCCCACAGAATTATCATCCTCCTCTACCTCTTTTTGCTTCTTCTTTCTTCACCTCCTCCTCTTGTCGTACAGCCTCCTCCTCCTTTCACGCACCACATAATCTCTGTCTTTCTCTCCCGGCCCTTTCTTCTTCCCAAGGTCACTCCTCTCCCATTGTGTTACCTCCCAAGTCGCTCTCAGAAGGCTCAGTCAGATCAGTTACGGGGCTTTCGTAAATATTTAGTGCAGGCATTATACCTTGCACTGCATCATATTTGTTCCCTGTATTAATAACTGGAGGATTAATATGCAGTCAGACCATGTCCTTTACATGCTGCAGGACTGGAATTGTCCGATACTTCAGTAAGTCATGATAAATACATCAAGGGCGTTTTTTTCTCTAGTGGTTAAAAGGTCAAGTTAAAAAGAAAATCACTCATTCATGTCCCAATTCTGTATGTGGTCAGATTTGTGATGTTGGAAATTTATTCAAACAAAAAGTGAGTTTGAAGTAATTATGTTAAAAAAAACAAACAAAAACAAAATGATAAAGAAACAATTCTTTATCATTTTGTCAGTATTAGATTAGATTAGATTAGATTAGATTAGATTAGATTAGATTAGATTAGATTAGATCAGATTAGATTAGATCAGATTAGATTAGATCAGATCAGAATAGACTACAGTGTACTAGATTAAAGTCCATTCCAGAGTCTGTGTGTGATCATATTTTTAAAAACCTCTCATTATAACACTTGATCAGTTTGTCAGTGTATAGGGCTTGTGCTTTAGATTAGATAAAATTAGATTGGACTAGATGGATTACAGGCAATTGACAAATACCAAAAGGGTTAGAATATGCATCAAAATAAGACATAAAACATAAGATCATAAAAATACAGAAACAAAATTGGAATAATTAATGTCAATGACAGTGCAAAGATACTCATTATTCATTACTTTAACCTCCTCAAATGGGAGAATTAGAAATTAAATAACATAGTCAAGAAAAGAAGTGATCAATGCACAATTGAAAAACAGCCATCAGATAGATTATGCGAATTTTAGCTATAGATATGAAAAAGCTAGTCCAATGCACTCAATGCTTCTTATTATATCTTTATTATTGCTGTTGTTATTGCCTGCAAGCATGATTTAACAACTCATAAATGTGTACAACTGGCAAAGCTTTAACAAATGAAGATGTGTTTCTCTCACAGCAACAGTTACATTATAAATAGAAAGCATTTAGTGTCAACTGTGTGTATTTTAATGTGTGTACTTTGCCACAGGCGTGACATGAGTTCACAGAGGCTCAATAAATGGCGTGGCAAGCCATGTCAAGCCGAATGCTCTCAGCGAGCAACCGAGATTGGTTGATGGATAGATTTCACACTCTGGTGGCTCGCTCTTCGTTGTTCACCTCACACCAGTGTTTTGTCAGGGAGCATAACAGGTGATTATTCCACTTGGCTTACACAGGGAGGTAAGGGGAATAAGAGTTTGGGGGGAAGAGGAGAGAGTTGGTGTTACAGTATGACAAGAATGGCAAGAGGCAGAGGATGTTAAGATGGATCCAGATGTAAAGAAGCAAACAGGCAATTAGTTTCAAATGAGTTTTAAAGGAATTCAGTTACATGTAGACACTTGTTCTTTTAATATACAGTACTTGGCACTGACAGCTATGCTAATTTCTTATATACAGTCTATGCTCATGGTCATGCTTGTGCATGAAGACAATGATACTAATTGACTCTAATTCACTATTGGTTTCCATTGTCTTAGAATAATGTGTACTTAAGTCAAGGGTCTTGCCATAAGGGTGGCCACCATTTTGTGCCAGCCAGAGTGCACATTACACGTTTTGAAATGGATACTCATTATGCAATCAAAGGATAATGATATCCTTGGTAGTATATGAAGGCCACTGTAGCTCCCTGATACCCAATGGAAGGGAGGGGTGAGCCTTGCAATTAGATGTCACTAATTATTAGTTACTAGACTTCAAAATTCAAAATGGACTTAGTTGACAGATTATATTAAAGTTTAGTCTGTAGTGACAGAAAGAACAGCAGATAGAGTATTAGATAGAATATCCATGACATGCATCAAAAGTACCAATGGGAAAATCATTAGTGTCATTTAACATTTTAACATTTTCAAGGCCCCACCTTATCAGACGGCTGCAGTCATGACCTCATGTCTTGCTCTAACCTATTCTGACCTTTCTGCTCAGTCACTGCTTCAGTCCTCAAAGCAATTAACCAAAGAAGTCCGAGCAACCCTTAGAAAAAGGGTTTCCTGACCCCACTTGGACTTGACGGATTACAGAGAAGGCATGTCCAGCTGTACAAGCAACCGGGCCTTTTTAGTGACAGGTGACACAGAGTCTGAACTCACCTGTGTCATTTGTGCAATTAGTAGAGGATGGTATGCAAAAGTCACTATAGCTCCCTGATGTGCTTGGGAAAAGGAGCAGGGGTCAGAGGAGTCCTACTTTAGTCAAGGGTCTTGCTTCACCAAGGCTGCCATGTTTCTAGGGCAAGCTGAAAGGACAAACCAGCCGGGGTGTGCTTTTATTTACACAACAGCCATATTAGATTTTGAAGGGGAAAATATTTGAAGTTCAAAAAAGCTTTGGCCATCATACATTCAAACACACAGTTAACTGACTGTTCACACCAACCTATAGAGGGAGTTGTTGTGTTACTCAAGGATCCAAACAACTTGAGTGATTCCTACACTCTTTTTGATGACTTTTTGATAAGAGATCATTTTTACCACATACCACTGTTTACACTTTGGTATACCTTGAAACTATAGTAACATGTCTATTACACAAACAAAAAACAAGCAACATCCTTTCTGGCATGTAAAGGCCACCATACTTCCCTGAAGGGGTAACATTTGATCCTCCATTTTGATACATAAATTTTTACCATTAGATGTCATTAATTCTTACACACTGGACCTTTACCTAACTTTTAACTACACCAACTCAAACCTTTACTTTAAGACCATCATACTCCTTTTGAAACATAATGCAGTGCTGTCAGTCCAAATTCTCCAGTGGCAATCATAATGATTTCAATGCTTCACTAATGCCAGTGTGCTGAACCAGTCAAGTGTGTCAGCTGTAGAGCAGCTCAGCAGTACAAAAGAGTCCTGCCATAACTTTAATTCACAGTTATGTCAAATCTGAATACTGGGATTCAAACTGTATGATCCACATAACAATTTATGAGCCAGTATAAAGCATGTCCTGGCATACAAACACACTTTGTGCCCAGTCACACCAGAGAGCGGCACAGACAGATTCATTTGGATGAGCAGCAGATCATGTTAGTGGCTCCCATTGTTTGTGGGGAGCTTTGCTTGAGGCTGAATGGATATAAAGAGGAAAGTTTCATTGGCATTGCTGCTTCTCATTTGGCAGATCAGAGCCACTGCACATAAAACAAGATTGTGAGGTATGGCAGCTTGCTTCATGTTAAACTGTCAAACTCTGTCCTTTCACTCTTATAGCTCTTTTACACCAAATTGCCAAGTATATGTGGGGTTTTTAAACATGTGTAATTTTGGTAAAAAATAAAAGATAATAACCCCTTTTCTATTGCCCTAGAGGAGTTAGCTTTTTGTTTCTGCCACCAAAAATTGTGTTCAACATCACAAACATGCTGTAAACAACTAATGTGGCAGAGCAGAAGCAGAAAGACCAACACACATGAGAGAACAGTAGGCCAGAGCAGAGGTGCAGACTGTAAAATAAAGTAGCAGAAGTAGACGTTGAGTTGCGTTTCCATCAAGCAGTAAAGTGCAATTCAGCTCACCGTGGCGTGGTTTCGAACGGTAAACCTCGATCTGGATTGTGTTTCCACTGCGGGGTGTGTAAGCAAGTGCAACACAGTGTATCCTGCCAAACGCTGTGTTGGTGAAAGGCAATTAACAATTAAAATAAAAATAACTGCATTACTGTACATAACTGACTTTTTCTGAAATGCCATCACTGTCTGTTAGGGATGCAACAAGGCCATGGTTTTTATTGAGGTGTTTGGTCACAGTTTTCAGTTTGGTTTGGTTTTTATTTTTTTTGCACATTAAGGAGAAGAACGTTTGATTTTCTCTTTTCTCCCTTGCTGTTCTCCGCTGACACTAACATATTGTTTGGCTTCCGTGACATTTCCATCACCCCTAACATTATGTGACAGTTAATTGGACAGCTAGTGCTGCGTTCAAGAATGTGGGGAAAAAAGAAGGTGTGTGTAAACACAGTTGTGCACACAATACAATCCATGCAGAATGTTTTCATAAATACAAATTTAATGTACTGAAATATTGCAGTTTACCCCCCCAAACTGAACCGTAGATTGTGTATTGAACGGTTTGTTTTGTACAGTTTGGCATCTACTGTCTACTGACCCAAGAGTAAAGTGAAGTTGTTTCCATTCCCAATGGAGACTGGCGCATGTTTTAGGGGGGAGACTTAATGAAGTGAAGATTGGGTAGAAATCACTGTGCTTTACACCAGTAATGTTGATCTACTGCAACTGCAACCAATGCATTGGAATTAAGTGTTTTAAAGCAATTTGAACATGGGTAGTTTTGGTTTTCTCCTGCTTTTTCACCATGACATTAGTTTTAACATAGTGTCATAGTGACAAGTTGAACCACATTTTTTAAGCATTAATTCAAGCACAGTTTAAGTAAAAAACTGTGCAAGATGCACATTCCAAATCTCTTTCCAGGAGCTGCACCAAATGTAAGCATCAACCTGGGTAGTGAGAGGTAGTTGTTGGAACTTGATGGTGGAAGCTGTCTGGCAAAGTGTGAGAGCTGGAAAAATTTAATTCCACTCACTTTATTAAATAAGGCTGCTGTACACAGATCAACTGTGCTCACAGTAACCCCCATTGACAAAGAGAATGACATTGGGCATATACATGCATAATACACAAACAAAGGGAACCCTTGTTAATGTCTTTCACCAATCTTTACAGTGGTGTTGGGTCTCACTTTGGAGCTGGCTTTCTGCAGTTTTATTTGCTTAAACATACACATTTGTGTCAAAATCCTTTGCAAAGGAAAACCTTCATGAAAAAACTCTTTGGTTGTTTAGAATTATTTTAGATGAAATTGAACCATTTTGGCAATGACTGCAACTTTCAGGGGTCCATTAAAAATTTCTCTAGAGTTGTGAGTTTCTGAGATGGCAGCATTTGTTGTCAACTCTCCCTCTCTCTTGTCATCTGCTGAGTATACAGCATCACCTCAGGGACACTCTCACAAAAAGAGGGTGCCTAATGAATGTGGAGAATGAGAATACCAGTTTGATGAACTCTGTTACTCAATTAGTGCAATTAATTTTCCTGTGGCGCCGCTGAGCAAAATGGAGGCACGGATGATTGAGGCACAGTTTCACTAGCTCAGTTTATTTTTAGGTACCTGCCTGTGTGCATGCCATATGTGGGTTTTGCTGTGCATGTGTGTAAGATATAAAGAGAGATTTTACAGGGAGAGAAGTGGTGTCTCATTTTGAATGGGTGGAGAAATTGTGTTCTTGCTGCACAAGACTAGTTCTTGTCTTATTGCCTCGGTAAACTAATACCATTCACATCTCATTTAGCCTGAAATGAATTAGAAAGCCCTTTGCATCAGAGAGACGTCGAGCCTCAGTCAAAGGTTGATACACTCTGCCAGAAAAATAAAGCAATATGAAGGGATGGGATTGTTTATTATGATCCAAGCAAACTATTTTTATAGAAAAACATTAAAGCACCTACAGTATATGTGCCATGTGTTATGAAGCAGGTTTAGTAACACCCATTAAACAATGTATGTTCATTTTCATGTTCAAAGATATGTTAACTTAAACCTGCAATACGTCGCTCTTTGTGATTTTGTTGTGTTGTTATTCTGCCTCTGTTTATTCTTAATGAACTGAAATGATGAAACATTTTTTGTAGATGGTGTCCATCATTGTTCTGTGAAGCAATAATATCAGACCCGACTGAGGGAGCATTTGTGTGTATACAGCAGCAGCACAGGGGTGCAAACTATATACAAGATATTAAAAATGATGGTGAATTTAAATTCTATGATATTATGTATGATATGTAGGACTGGAGGAAATGTTTTCACAAACATGTCTAGAGTCGAATGTGCACTTAGTCCATACACATGCAACTCTAGGAGTGGAAGTGGGTTTTTTAAAAGAAATGTCTTCATCAGAATATTTTCCACTTCTAAATGTGAAATGCACATTTATTTGAGCTGCTAAGTACTTTAAAGTCTTTATCTAAAGCTCACTCATTCACTCACTCATGTTCTACCGCTTTATCCTCCACATGAGGGTCGCGGGAGTGCTGGTGCCTAATCCCAACTGATATAGGGCAAAAGACGGGGCACATCCTGTACAGGTCACCAGTCCGTCGCAGGGCCATACATAGAGACAAACAACCATCCACTCTCACATTCACACCTACGGCAATTTAGAGTTTCTAATTGGCCTAATCCCCAAATCTGCATGTGTTTGGGCTGTGGGAGCAAACTGGAGAACCTGGTAAACCCCCCCCAACACACACACACAGGGAGAACAGAGTCTTCTTGCTGCAAAGGCAAAAGTGCTAAACACTACACCAACCAAATTATTATATATAATTATTCACTTATACAAAGATAATGAGGGGTAGTTAATTCAAAATGAAATTTGAAAGAGACACATATATGCACAGCTATATTATTATCTTACTGATAATTTATTGATTCTGAGCTTAGGGGAGTCAGACCATTACAGTCCAGTAAAGTGCTGCCGCTTACATGCCTGGAGACATATTTTCTTTATGACACATAGACCCCCACACTGTACTGCATAAGGACCAGTTTTCACTGAAACCAGTGTTTTGTGCCAAACCAGCTTCTCACCGCCCTCCCCAGGCCTGTTACCATGCAACCACGTCAAAGTGCTTGGCATGGGGGGACTGACAGGCGGTCACCCGGCATGTCCACAGATGGTGAGAAGGTCAGAACAGGCTGTGAGCACGGTGCCCCTCACTGTTCCCTTGCACACATTCAGTTGTGCGGCGAGCTGTCGATTGTTGCTTTGTGTGCTAACAGCTCAGTAGGCTCAGCTCCTGCTCTGCTCTCCGACAGGCTAATTATCGTTACTCGTGTTGTAGCTGCTGGAAGGTGTTGTCAGATCAGCGAGTTGTTGTGCATGTGGATACAATGTCAGAAGTCGAGATGCCTCAATGAGGTCCATCTTTTCAGGGTAGATATCATTATGGACATGGAATTTTATGCAGGTGTGCGATGTGAATAATAGAAGACTATAAACTGTACTTATGGTTTAATCTGCAGCTGTGGTGCCCCCACATGATGTTGTTGGATGTTTTACAGAATCTTAGTTTGAGTTCAGCCCAGTGGCATCTGGAGGCCTGTTCAGACAAAGCAAACAAATTTTACAGCCTTGATTGATTTCTCTTTTAATGGGCATTATATGGGCAGATTTCCACTCTGTCTCTCTCAACTGATGATAAGTGATCAGTCTGGAAGAAACTTAAAAAAGCAAATGCGGCTTTGAGTGACAGGTGGATGCTTTGAGCCACCAGCATGGCCATGGTTGGCAGGCAGTGGCAACAGTCGTCCTGCTGCCACACAAGCTGCTCGTACTGGTGGAACTACATTTGAGTCCAGGCACTTCTCCCTGTCCTTTATACTCTCCAGTCATCAAGCCATCCCTTTGTTGATCGATCAGCCCTCCCTTTTTTCTCTTTCTCCTGTATCATGCCTTTCCAATTCGCAGTTTCCCCCACTAAATACACCTGTCTCAGTATTTAATTGGATTTTTTAGGGGTTAAATCTGAATCTGTTTTAACATGAGTTCAAATTTCATGAAGCTGTGTCGCTCAAGCAGTTTTAGAGATACACATAATTGTTACCCCACAGAGTTTTATATTTCTTTTCAGACTGAATACCAGTGTAAATAATTCAAGATTATTTTATCTGTGGATATAGAGAGGAGGAGATTATATTATGTTTGCTTTTTTTTCTCACTGTTTAAAAGCCTGTTTCTTGGCTGGAAATTGAAATTTGTAATTTGTTCACTTTCCTACACCAAAGTACATAAAGGAAAATCAAGGGTCAGGATTAAATCATGGCACACAAGAGTTGTTGATCCATGACTGCATCCATCAGTCAGTTTGAATTCGTTTATGTTGTGACTTTGGTGTTTGATATTCATTGTTTGTGATAAATAACAGACATATCCAAAGAAGTAACAGTTCACTAGCAGCTCTTATGTACTCGTGAGATAAAATTGATGATTTTCTCTATGGGCTTTGGTGTAGGAGAGTGATAGGTTTACAAACTGTTTGTAGTTTCCTGCCAGAAGAACCCGTCTAAAGAAGTAACAAACACATGACTGGCATTTTCTTCTGTTTCTTTAGTTCTGAAACACCACATGGTCAGAAATGTGTGGCGTTATTGTTACGACCAGGTCTCTTACACTCAAACAAAGTTCCAATTACGATGAAAGTAATTGGAGTTAAAAAATGAAGCATTCTCATACTTCTTGACACAAAATGTTCAGTCAGAGAAAATTTTATAAACTAAAAGAAAAAGAATCTTTCTTGAGCACAGTGTCCTGCAATATTGAAACGCATGAAATGTGTCTCTCTACTCCAGGCAGAGTATAGGCTGAGAAAATTGCAGTCTAACTCATTAGAGCATCTCTCCTGCCACTGCTAATACAATACATGTCTAATTATGATTGAGACAGTTTCTGCCTTCTTTTTAAGGTTGCTCTCTACCATTAAATATTTAACCATTATATAACAAATAATGGCCAGTGAGTCATTTTTAGGAGAATGTGCATTACTGCGTGTTTATATCTTTAGTGTTTTTCAGTGTTGAGATCAGACATTGGGATTAATGCCGCAGGTGTCTTTTTTTTCCTCCCCTGCTCCTTCACTGCTCCAGCTCCTTTTGGCAAGCCATCCATCCTCTGCCTATGTGTGTATTTATGTGTGTGTGTGTAAGAATGTGTGAGCAAGTACTCCAGAGGCCTTCAGGTTCTGTATGTTATAGGACTTGGTTTATCTATGTGATTTACTGTCCAGCACTGTGAGCAAGAGAGTGGCAGACAAGGCATGCTATCGATCAATAGCCACAACACAGGGAGCTGTGTGTGAGTGGGTTTCTCTCTCTCTCTGTTCTTGTATTTGTTAACTCTTTAGGACCTTTTCTAGCATAAACACTGACCTTGTCACAGCCAGTAATACTCATGGAGACAAGAACCTGGTCTTAATGAGGCAGAACCTGGTTTCTGAGGAACTGGTAATAAAGGTCTTAGATAAGAATTGTGCTTAGGTTGAGGTTTGGGTTAGGCATTAGCTGTATATGGTTAAGGTTAAGAATAATTCTGTCATGATTTCAGAGAAATCGTAAAATAAAAGGTAAAAAGGACTAGGCGAAAAGGAGGTGTAAAAAAGGGATAACAGGTTTTATTTACAAAAATGACAACGAAAAAACACCAGTCTAGAGAAGGTAACTAAAAGGGCTGAGGCTGGCCGACTGGCAAGGCAGAGCTCAGGAAGGTCTGGGGGAAAAAGAACAAGAGGCGAGCATCAGCTTATGCTGAAAAATCACAGAAAAAGACTAACCAGAGCTACGAGCTAGCAACGTGACACAGGTTACCGGTGGAACTGGAAAGACGCGCTGACACCAGGAGATCATTGCATATATATATATATATATACTTTGTCCTGATTTAATATATATATATATATGTGTGTGTGTGTGTGTGTGTCGGACAGAATATTACATCAGGACAAAGTTGGCTTTGTCCTAATTGTCAGCATGAAAAACACATGGCAGCGTATGCTCCTTTTTGTTCCTCAGTTATTCTTCACTCACACTCATACACAAACACAAACTTTCGTAAGTATATTGCTATTCTACCATAAACCCCACAAGAAATGATTTATGTTATGCAAAGTTATTGCATTGGACCCTAGTTTTTGGCTGTCTCATTCAGTATCCATCAGTGTGTGTATGCGTGTCTGTTAGACAGAGAGAGAGAAAGAGAGACTAACACCTGTTGTCAGGAACCTTGCAGAGAACCCTGTAATTATTAGCAGTGATGCATTTGTGTTTAACTGTTGGATTTGGTTGACCAGCTGATAATTTGAGTTACAAAATGGCTCCTGGATTAAGCTACAACTAGTGTGGCTGTTGCCGCCCAACACAGCAATGATTGATGTAACTTATGCACTTTTAATATCAAAATTGTATTTATATTCAAACCCTGCTTTGCCCAACTCACAGTGCAATTTGTTTTGTGTCATGGCATCTTTTCACATCATCGTGATGCGATGAATTTCTCACAGACAGGCTGGTTGTTGCTTCCAAAGCAGTCACTTTCTGAGTGGCTGTGATTGGTTGTGTTGGGTAAGTTGTTGTTCTGACCTAGAAGTGGGTGAACTTTTGTTGGTTTGAAATGCTGAATTGATGATTCCCAAGTAACCTTATAGTAACATTATTTTTTATCAGTCTTTTTTATTTTTCAGTTTCAACAGTTCATACATCAAAAAGTTTGGCTCGACAAGGCGTGGTTGTTAACAATCAAAATACATTTTCTGCTACTTTACTTTGTTTGCTGTTCGTCTCCCTTAGAAAATAAATGATGCACAGACGCAATGGTGTGAGTACTCTACATTACCAACTGCATTTTCATTGAGTTTCGAAGTTTTAGTTCGAGCCTAAAACTACACACTAGGTTTTAACTACTCAAAAATGTAATATTTAAAATATGTGCGCTGCGTGTGAGGGGCAGGGAGAAATGCTAGATCACTTTAGTAGCACAGTGCTTTAGAAATAAGTCAGAATTCCACAAAGGGTTATAGAGCCAATGATTAGCTCTTCAAAACATGCATAATGTTTGTATAGATGCACAGATGGTGTGTCTGTGTTTTATGCCAGTCTTACATGTGCATTTTCACTTATGATGGAACAGTGTTTGCATGTCTGTGTGGAGTAGTGCCTGTGATTTCTCTCTCTCTCTCTTTCTGTGCATGTGTGTGTACACATGCCTGTAGTTTTATAAATGTTTGATTCAAAGCCAGATGAAATCCCTCCTGTCTCTACCGGAGCGATCAGACAGCGTATCATGCAGTCATCGCTGCAGGCTTACACACACACAGACACAGGTGATTTATAACTCTCTCTCTCTCTCTCTCTTTCTGATCTGGTCGAGGAAATCTAACACATCCCCAGTTCCCCTTTGTCTGCATTCATTGTCTTCTCTTATACAAAAAAAAATCATGTGTGAAAGACAGTGATACTGACAGAGCCAGATGATAGAGATGGAAAAACACATATGGAGTGAGAGGGAATAAATGCTAGCTGATGTGAGGGTAGTCAGACATAAAATAAAAGACAAATGGAGTCATTACCTGCTTCAAATAAACTTGTCTTTCTCCAAATAAACCATAAGTAATTATGATTTCACCATTTGGAAATTATAGAAAAGCTGAAATAAGATGGAAGAAATCAGGGAAACTTTTATATTGTTATACACAGAGTAGGTAAGCTAACTGTGTCCAGGCTGTAACCTGAACAGACAGGCTGGTGAAATAGATATTCTCATCTCACTGTCAGCAGGAAACCTAATAAACATTCTAATAAGAAATAAAAGCATCACTGCTACATAAGAACAGCATGACGTGAATTTATGATGGAAAACAGCGACATGAAATTGTTAATTAAGATTCAAACTCAAAATAAGTTGAAATTCACAGGTGAAAGTGTCTCTAAATGACACCTGCTGCATTTTAATTGATAACACTTCTGAAAAAGAGAACTGCAAACAGTGATCAGGTTTTGCACTGGTGGCTCAGCAAACTAAAACTGATAACAACTCATCCTCCAAAATGTACTCTTGCAGTACAATTTACAAATAATTCATACATTTTCTCTTGTCTACAGAGATGATGGGTTATTGCTTGTATTTTTAGGTGCATTGAAGAAGGTGAACTTGCTGAATTAATAGAAATATTACATTTCTGGGGAGATGACAGTTTTTAGAATAGCTAAGAATGAATGTCACAATATATTTAATTTTTCTTCCCACCCTGGTACACTGATGCAAGTGTCTGATTATTTGCCTCATGTTAGTTTTCACATTTTTAAACAGCACAAAAAGCAAATAGCTACGCTGCAATTTAATAATTTCATTCATGATGATGATTTAAACTTAGATGAACACCTTTCTAAGTCCAGGGTTACAGGCTTATAATTACTTTATAATACGTTAATAGATTTAGTAATGTTACTAAAAGTTTAAAATTCTCATCATTGCATTAATCCTGTTGTACACTGAAAATGGAAATGAACATTTACTTCAATTCCTTAACAGGTTACACGGAACTGTGTTCCTATAAAGTATTATCTTTAATTTGAATTCTTTATTGAAATTGTATATTTAATTGTATTGTGTTGAATGAATTTAAATAGTCAGTTTGTTACCAGCTGAAGAAGCGATTGTCCAACCATTTTCTTTTTTCAGTGATGCAGCATCACATGTTTATCTGTATGTCAGTCAATATTGAACTGAAACTCATCTTTAAAAAAAAAAAAAAGATCTCAAATCAGATCACAACTGCACTGCAGTATCTGTCTTAAGTCATTCAGTTCTATTAGCAGCCTCTGAAAACTTTTTCTTTTTCAGCCATGAGTGCACATGCAGAGGAGGATGTATACCTGTTAGGCAATCCTCAGTTTTTGGCTCTGACAGGTGTGTGTGTGTGTGTGTGAGTGTGTGTGTTGAATATGTGTGTGAGTGGCTACCAAGTAATGGCCAGTGGCAGGCAGAGAGGTGATGGATTGCCTGATTAGTGGTCTGGCAGGACTCTTCTCACAGATGGACCGTTAGATGTAGGCATCTGGCTCTGACATTTACACACACACACATCCTCACTTTCACACACATTGTAGAGACTGATAGAGACACACCTGCTTAAAAGTACACTCGACCCAAACATGGATGCACAGATAAAAAACCCTTTTCTTTCACCATCTGTCCTCCTCACTTTTCTACATCTTGTCCTCCCTCTATTCTTTTCTGTGTGTGCGTGTGCGTGTGCGTGAGCCTGCACGCTTTGCTCGTTAGTCAGCGTAATTACCAGGAAGGGGGAACAGATTAGGGCTTTTACGTGCCAGGATGTTTACATGCACGGACGCACATGCTGCCTGTATCGCTTTTTGACACACACACAAACAAACACACACAAAGATAATGCACATTTACAGCCACGATGCATCTACTGTAAAGCATTGCTATATTAAACATACTCTATGTGTTCCACCCACTGTCAGCAAACTGCACATACAGCACATGTGTACACACCTGCCCTGAGTAAGAATGGACCTAAACGTTATGTGAGAATCAGTGTTTGCTGAACAGCACACAAAGTCACACACACTTGTGAAATGTGTAATATCTGACTGTAGGTCAGTGGTAGAGCGAGTCTTGTGTTTTTGTGCAGGACACATAATCCCATGTTGCTCCTGACAGGTGTGCTAGCAGCATGTGAATAGGTATGAAAGTGATGAAAATAGGTATGAAAATAGGTATGAGTGATAGAAATTGTGCTGCACATAGATAACACTGTATGTATGTGAGTGAATGGGTGAATATCAAGTAAAGCATATTTGAATGGTTATCAAGACTAGCAAAAAGTTATACAAATACAGACCATTTACCATATAACATACACTATAACATACCTGCCACATTATTAGGTACACGTGTCACCAAATAAAGTGGCAGGAGTGGCACCTGGAGAGCTGAACCTTACTGAATAATCTCTGTAAACCCTAGGAATGACTATACGTGTACTGATGCTTAGTTTGAACTCCCACAGCTCCACTTGACTGTGTCTGTTTGCCTAAATACAATGAGTTGCTGCCATGTGATATGCTGATTAGATATTTGTGTTAACAAACAGTTGCATCTAATAAAGTGGCAGGCAATTAAATTATTAACTTTTCTTATAAAAACAAATTAAAGCTCTTAATAAAACTAAAATGATGCCTAATATTCCCAGTATGACAAATGTGGAGCTATTGTTGCACCTGTCTGAAATATCTGTTAACCATTGTCTACGCATAAAATGTGTCCTGACAAAAGCTCCTTCCCATGTAAAAATCTGGAAATGGGAAAATATTTGGAGATGGGGGACACTGACTTGGAACATTATAATATGGGCTGTGTATTGACATTAATCCAGTGCTGTGATTCATATTTACAATATTGGAATGTCATTAGCTCGGTGAAGGCCACTGCATTTTTTCCCCTCCCCCAAAAATAGTACACTTGTGGAAAAGTATTTTGTAGTGAACATAACTTTACATAAATTAAAAGACTTTTCAAGCCATAACAATCCCTGTGTCTCTGTTCCTGCTCATGAGGTTTCACTTGGTGCCACACAGTTACTGTGCTTGATTTCTTGCTCCATCGCCGCTTTATCACCATGTAATTTAACTTCATCAAACATGCAGGTGCTCACCCACTAAGCTGAACTGCTGACGTGATGCTGAGGGAGCCTCTTTCACCCTCCTCTTGTCCACCTCTCAGTAAATTTCCCTGCAGGGTTGAGACAGCAAGGCACACCTGTAAAAGGACTCCACTTGCACACGGGAGGGTTTTGTGATGTGGATCCCAGCATTTTAAAGGCTCCTCTGTGTGTCTCTGTCACTCCTGATGATAATGTCATGTGTCGTATGCTTATTCAGGCTCAAAGTAATATCATTTGTAATGTTTTTTTTTTCTCCCTCTCCATCTTCAACCCTGCTCTCCATAAAGCTAATCACAGTGCTTGGCTTTGGATTGAAACGGGCAAAGAGGGGAGAGATGGGGGAGGTAGAAGGGAGTAAGCAGGGGATAATGGCATTTTAAGGGTTAGGAACCACTCTCATTAGTTATTATAATGAAAATGTAAGGCACACACCTTCAGCCCAGAGGCATGTGTGTGTGCATTAGTGCATGTGTTGTGTTTGATTGATTGTGGGGTTGGGCAATATGGCTTTTTAAAAACAATCTTGACATATTTAGACTATATTCCAATAAACTAGATAGGGCTGAACAATTAATCATTTTACAGTGAAATCTAAATGTTAAACAACACATGTTGCTATCCCTACCATTTTGATGGTATCTCTTGTGTTAATGCTCTAGCTTCTTTCATATCTGAGCCAAACAATTTAGCCCTAATTCAAGATAGTGTATCTCAACATAAAGCTGTTGTCCATGCTGTTAGCTTTTCACAGGACAGTGACAATACACTAAATAATATATTATACTGTAAAATAAAATCAAATATCCACACTTGTATTCTTGCTGTTAGAACTGTTTCTATTTAACCAATAATTTGCCTAAATATGTGATCAAATTCTGCTGTAACTGAAGTAATCAGGCATAAAATTGTGTAATTGTATTTTCAAATCATTATATGTGAATAAATGCCTCAACATAAGTACTGAAACAGGATTTAAAACCAATATGGTGAAAATCCAAAATCTAAGGTTTCTCAAGTGGGCATATGGGTAAATCTCATGTCATATTGATATAATGATGAAATTCCCCAGCTCTAATAGATAGTTTCAATTTTTTAGTGTGAAATGTTTCATACAGTCCGCATTGTGTTGCATCTGTGAAAATGTGACTGATCGTGGAGTAAAAATGTTTTCAAGTTATGAAATTGTCATGAAAGAAGTTTCGTAGGAATTCAATCAAAAAAACAGAACAAATCAGACATTTAATAAACCAAACCAAATTCCCAACATTTCTAAATGGGAGAAAAATAAACAAAAGTTTATTTTTCCCTCTTTTCTTGTTCTCATGCTTTTGACATTCAAACATTAAAACGACTTTTAAATATTTGGGGGATTTTAACATAATTTTTATGTTTTATTTTTTTAATTTATATATATATATATATATATATATATATATATATATACATGTGTCTTGTAGCTTGGAGTGGAATGATTCCAGAGTTGTTGCACATGTAAAGCATATGCAGTGACAGGCTTACAAAGCTGATACACAGCCTCCTCCACTCCTCTGCAGTTACATAGCGGAGCCGACAGGTTTTGTGTAAACAATGCTGCTGAAAGTGGGTGAAGTGTCCAGAGAGATGAAGGAAGACAGTGACTCCTCTTCATCTGCCTGTCAACGTCTCTCTTCTTTGCCAAATAATGCATCTGTGTCACTAGTTTTTTTTTTTTTTGGTCTTGATGTAGTCTGACTCATCTTTTTCTGTCACACCGTGTGTGAAGTGACCATAAACATCCAACCTTTTAATTGTCTTTCTCTTCCTCAGTCAAACTTTGACAACAAAATTAGCTCAAGTTATGTGACATTTTCTGCCTCATATGATAATAGGTTGTGGAGAGATTATGTTTGTTGGACACTGCTCGCATTTGATTTTAAATTTCCCTACAGGTTAGAATTAGTTATAATATATAATATGGACGTAAATCTGTCTGACCAGAGCATCTGCTTCATCACATATTTTTTTACACATTGAAACATAAAACCAACTACTATTTCCAAATCAAAAGACACTGCAATTATCTGATGAAGACAAAATGTGTGATTATGAGTGATGTGTGATCATTATGAGGATATTATGTAGTGCTGTGGTAATCTAGATCTTTCTCTTTAGATTGCTAAAGATTGCTGTCCAATATGTTAAAGGTCACATAGAATGGTCTTTTTGAAAATCAAGATTACAGATGTCTACTTAGATAAATGAAATAATATTTATGGTCTAAAACCTCATAGTCTCTGCAGATTAAGCCAGTTTTGCTGCTCTCTGCCAGCCTCTGATCAGTAGCTGGCCAATCACAAGAGACTCAGTTTTCCGGGGGGCGGGCATTAGCTCAGAAAGTGCCTGTTCAGAGTTGACAGGTGGGTTCAGTCAACTCTAGTTTCAAGGATGAAGTACAGTATTGTATGAAATTATATTATTTATAGTGTAGCTAGATTTTTTCCAATAGTCATTTAGTTCAAATAAAAATAAAAGAAAGAGCAGTTTTATAAAAAGCTTTAGATAACTAAAGATAAATGAGCTATACTCTGTAGTTTGAATCATTTTTCTCCTCATGCATCGTTAACTAACCAGATGCTGCACATTCTCTTGTCAGTCAATACTCAGAAAGGTGTCTTTTATGGTTTTTGAGTGGAAAATGAAGAAAATGCAGGGAAAATTGGATTCATATTTGTGGCTGGGCAGTATAATAGGCATGCACCACTGAAATATGGTAAATATATGCTGCCAGTAGCCAATTCTTGGAACACACTAAGCAAGTAATGGGGGATTGATCAGAGAAAGAGAGAGAGAGTTGGTAGATGGAGAGGAAATGATGGCCGGTGGAGGGCAGATGGTTAGAAGTCAAAGCTCGGAAAATGAAAGATCTACAGAGCAGGTGAGTGGATCTGTGCCGCCATGGACTGATATGTCCACTAATCCCACACTGTGTTGACAGGTGGGTTCACTCAACCCTAAAGTGTGGTCTTGCCAAGTGAGGGCCCTCTGCTTAGCCGTGCCGTGCTGTCGCTGTGGGAGTGGGATCCATTGAGAGTGCCCACTGTGCCCCTTTACAGAGAGAGAACCATGCTTACCAGTCAGGATGAACTCAGTGAAATGGCACATTTTGGGACTTTCAGAATCTGCCAAACAGACAGAAGTAAAATAGTAGCAAACACACAAGATAATAAATAAGTCACAATTGGCAAAGGAAAAGGCGAAGAAAGTTTGCCTGACTTTAAGTACAGATATTTTTTATTCAAATGTACAGTAGGTAGTAAAAAGGTATCAGACAAAATAAATACTCAAGTAAGGTACAAGTAAGTTCCATAATGAAGTATTTGTACTTTGCTACTTCCCACCTACTTGAAGGACCCAACTCACAGGAAAGGGAAAGCTCAAATTTGATCGAGTGATGTAAGTTACACAAGTATCCAGTTAAGTATCCAAGTTAAAAACACACTTTATTCGTACTTACTCCATACTTCAATCCGGATAGCAGACTCAAAAAATTTAAAAAATAATCAACAGAACAACTAATTTTGCTCACACTATGGGCTCTAAAGGGACAAAAGGCGTGACTGGGTTTAACACAATTGGGTCAAATCATCTTCACACAGAGCAAGTTTCATTTCGCCATGGACGAAGGAGACATGGATGTTCTGGTCCGGAAGGTCCAAGCTCGCAGTGGCCGAATATATGGTCACACGAACAGATTTTCACGGGCTGATGATGCAAAATGTTACCAATATTGTTAATCAGGTTTGCCCTGACATACTGAGAATGTTGCCCAGTGTTAAAACCAGTTCGATGATGTAAGAAGAAGGGCCAAACAAAAGCTCTCTGAGCAGCAGAGGCATCAGAAGCACCTGTGTGCATTGCCAAGCTCGTGGTCCGGCCCTTTTCACTAGTGTTTGCATGTGAAATGAGACTAGTTCAATAAATCAATAAAATTAATCTTAACACCATTTTGTTTCATGAATGATTTTATGTATCTTTATGTGATTGAGTAAATTGTGGCCAAAAAAAATGTATCAGTGGAAACATTTTTAAGGGCAGAGCTTTGCAGCAAGGTGGGCATGGCTCCTTTCCCTGCTATGTTGTGTAGCACACAACATGCCACAAATAATGCACTGAATTTTATGAGATGAGAGAAGCAGAATATATACTCACTATCTGATGCCGAGGCTGTTTGTGGTTGGCTGAGAGAGATGTGAAGTCGTTAGTTTGCATCACAGTTTCAGCTGCGTTAATGAAATTCCTTTACACGTGCCAACCGCCTTTGATCTGACATCAGTTGTGACAGGACATTCAATATAGATATAAATGTATGTGCTGATTCAGATAGTTACATTAAATAGTGGTTGTTGTGATTAGTAATTGCATTGAAATGTGCCTGACATTCAGAAAAATTACCACTAGACCATCTGCGCTTCGCCTTGCACCGAAAGTAGACCAGGTTGGAGCTGGCGAGCTGTCAGCTCACCTTCAGCGCAGCCTTTCGGCATGAAATTGTCACTGCGTCAAGCTTAATCTGTCAACACCTCCCCCTTTTGCGTAGCCACACCCATCTTGGTGCACCTTGGTCTAGGAAACAGAGAAGATCCAGTTAATCTGAAGTCCATGAAAGCAAAAGAAAAAAAGAAAAAAAAACACACATACAAAACTCCAAATTATATACATCACAAGTATTTTTTTGATATTTTAGTCAAATTTTGAGATCCATAGTTTTGAAAATTATTTGAGTCTGACCTTGAGTAAATGTGCCATTGGTTTAATTTTCCAGCAGTGTTTTTTCTTCTGCAGACTTTTCCAGCTGTGGGAAACGGAACAGCTGATCGAGGCTGACACTCTTGTTCCAAAAAACCCACTTTATCTTGCTGTGGGCTTAAGTGTTGCTCTCAGGCAGCGGCTCAGGCCTCTGTGAGTCCATGAGAATCACATCCCATCCTTGATCATGTTTACTTAGTATTCCATCAGAGCCTGGAAAAGGAACGAGCGAGTATGAATAAAAGGGAGGCTAAGAGGAAGAAGAGGTGGCTACCTCTACCCCTTTGCAACCTCTCTACTCTGCTCTTTGACTCCCGAAAGAACTTATACCCTCTGGTAACTTTTCAAAGACACAAGTAATGGTCTTTGAAGCAGCCATCAAGTGTTTTTTTTTTTTTTATATCTTCGTTTTTGTCAGACTCAATGCTCAGAGGGTTTGAATGACTTTTTGTCTGTGAGTTGTGTATATGAGGAAGGGAAAGGGAAACATAAAGAGACCAAGGGGTCTGTCTGCCAAACAAAGTACAAAAGTAATTTCTTTCTTTCTTTCTTTCTTACTTTCTTTCTTTCTTTCTTTCTTTCTTTCTTTCTTTCTTTCTTTCTTTCTTTCTTTCTTTCTTCTCCACCTATAGACATTATTACTCTCTTATTTCTCTTCAGTCTTTTGTTCATCCTTTATAGTCCAATTTTCAAGCCCAAAGTGATGAGTTGTGAGAAAGACAGAGTGCGTCTCCAGACAAAGTTATGAAGGAACATCAATCTTTGTATGTAATGTCCTCTTGTAGACAGACAGCATGGCAGTGCTAGTAAATGTTTTTCAAGTTATATTTAAAGGTCCAGTGTGAGACATTTTAGACGGTTTATTGGCAGAAATGTAATTTATGACCCACATACAGTTGTTTAAATACTTCAAAACAATCATTTGGCTTTCGTTATAACTAAATAACCCTTTTAGTTTAGGTATGTTTTGCGTCATGGAGGCAGCCATCTTGCACTGCCTCTATTCTATAAAAATGCCCTTCTCCTTCTTCATACATAAATGAAGAAGGAGAAAGGCATCCTTATTGGTACAAAGGCCATCGTAGTTTTCTGACCCTCTTGGGAACATGGGTGACTGGCCTCCATTTGTTGCATTCTGCACTCTCACCACTTACCTCAGCTGTCCGTTCCAAGTGTTTTGGAGAACCTACTGTGTGTAGCTTTCAGTTAGCATTAAATCTCAACAGAGGTTAAGTTTTTTAGACTACTGTAAAGACATGGTTGAGCTGACCATAGAGCAGCGCAATCTCAGACCCTGATATGAATATACTCAAAAATGATTAAGTTGTAATATTAGGCCAGTGGTATCTTCTTATTAGAAACTTCTATTCAAGTTCAAAATGCACTTGAAGCCAATCACTATTTAATATAGGAGGTTGCTTTTTCAGTAAAGTGCTACCTCAAACTGCTCCTCTGTAACTGCATTTTACATGCAGCAAGAGTGGTTAAGAGAAATTGCCTCAACAGAAGGAATTGGTCATCTGGAAACTGTGGAACAAAACACCACCGCATCACACTCCACCAAAGATCTTGTCAGGATCAAATATCCATTTGACAGTTGGAGGGAAACAAGACATCCCTCTTTTTCATTCCAAAGGTCACAGAGTCTTAAAGAGCATGCGTCTCTGTCAGAGGTGTTTTCAGTAACAGTCACAGTCCCAGTGTGAGTGCATACAGCACAGTGCTGGGTGACGCTTCACCGGGTGGCTGACTTCTAATATGATTGTCCATGTGTTTGCCCAAGTCTTTCTTTATGAGTGTGTGAAGGTGAATTTAGCAGAATAAAAGCACATAGTTAGAGCTTTTGAGCAGATATTTCCACAAGGTTTGCTCTTCCTTAACAGTGGCCTTTGTGCTCTTACTCTTAGTTAAAGCAGTGAAAAAGCAGTTCTCTTTATACTCCACAAAATTTATGGCTGATATAAAAAGTTTGACTCCAGCAGAGCAAGAAACTTTTATTTGAATTTTTTTACCTCATGAATATCTGAAACCTTTCTCGCCATGCAGTGTAGTGCTGCTGTGCACTCTATGTGCTACATACAGTACCTTACCATACACTAATAAACTATAATATGCAATATCATCAAGAATATATAATGCACTCTAATACTAAGTCTTCAAAATCAGTTTAACAACATTGTACCTCATCATCACTGCTTTTTTGATGTAACTTTCCTTGTAACAGAAAGATATCTCCCATAGACATCAGATATCAGTTTCTTTGTTTATTTTTGTTGTTGCGCAACACCTGTATGTTGATTTCTATCCTAGACAGAAGGATGATGAGAAAGTTTATCTCTTCATATGGGACTCAGTCTGCTACTGCCCTCACTGCCCTGTGTACCCGCATCCCGCTTTCCCTAAAGACTCAGACAAAAGAGGTGGAAAACAAGCGTAGGAGAACTTCACAGGAGTGAGGTGCTTTCAAAACGCTCCCAGGTGAAGATTTTTCTTCAATGTGAGGGGAAGGAGGGCAGTGTTCAAAGAGAGAGGGAGGAGGATGTAGGCAGGAGAAGTGGAGGACAGGTGGAAGGAGAGGAAAGGATAGAAAAAATGCCAGTAAAAGAGGAAGAAAGAGAAAGCAGAGGCTGAAGAGAAGGAATGGTCTGTGTTTCCCACTGGGGGTGAAACAGTGAGCCGCTTTCTGTGTTTTGGAGGAAGTGCATTGATTTCCCCTTTGGTGACCTCTGTCTCACTGGTTGCTGATGATGTGATGCAAAAGTCTTTTCACTGGAGGTGAAAATACAGCTGCTACTGCTTTTGAAAAATAAACTGTATCGACTCTAAATGTTCTCAATCCCGGTGTAGAACAAAGTGAAAGAAGTAGGTTCATCTGTGTAGACTTTCTTTATATTATACATTTGTATGTTTAATACATTTCATCTTAACCATATCCCCAAACAGAATTTAAATAAGTCAGAAAATGCATCATTCACTATGTTAGGAATTCACACAATGTCCCTTCTGCTCAGTCTGTGTCCTTTTATGAAGTCAAAGTGCTTCATCTTCTTTAGTTTGACAAAGAAACATCACCTAATACTGTATTTGTGTCCCTGGTGGAGTTGAGGTCAAGTGTTTTAGAAAAGACTGGTTCATCAGTCTTATGATCAGTTCATCATAAACAAATGATTCCATTTGTTTATTCAATCTTTGGATGATGGTTTAACCTGGCTTCTCAAAGAAATTATTTCAACCCTGTTTGGATGCACATAGGTTTGTTTGTCTGATTATAATTTCAGTATAATTTAAAAAATTAATAATCTTACTTCCAGGCCCAATTCTGTTTTCTGAAAACTTCATCATCATCTTATTATAGATTTTTTACCAGGGGAATTAAAGAAATTTCAGACATTAATTCTGCAAAATATTTGCAGAAACGGATCCAGATATTGTCAGGAGTTTGCTGTTCACAGGAGATTGTTTTGTGTATGTACTTCGGGTGAAGGTCTTTCTTTACAGAGGTTGCCATGTTGCAGCACCATTTTTCTAGCAGAACCTGAATGGGACAAATCAGCCAGAATGTACAGTACACTTAATATTTTTGAAGCAGAAGATTACTGCAAAAGGTTGAAAAAAAAAAAAATCCTTTCTGGTATGTGATGGCCACCGTAGTTTCCATATGTATTCCATTTCCATGGTGCCTAACTCCAGCTTACACAGGTCACCAGTCCATCACAGGGCCACATAGAGACAGTAAACAATTCACTCTCACATTCACACCTGCAGGCAATTTAGAGTGTCCAATTGGCCTAATCCCCAAAACTGTGGGAGGAAGTCAGAGAAGATACGCTCTTGTTCCAACCGGGTTGCAAACCCGGGACCTCTTGCTGCTAAGGCTAACCACTACACCAACCGTGTGGCCCGGGGGCCAAAACTCAAAGCACACTTTAGGTCACGGGCGAAACAGGATAAACATTTATTGATTACACTAAAAGTAAATGTTTTTTGAACATGAATAGGAATAAAATCAGACAGGAATATTATTCCACAATAAATAATCTTAAACTTTATATAACTTAAAATACTTTGCTCTCCATAAAAATATCTTTTGTCAAAATTATACAACTATGAACATGCTGCAAAAAAAAAAAAAAAAAAAAAAATGAAAAATGACCTTGAAATTCCTTCACTACACCATACATGTCAGTGATCATGTGGTCACGTCCCTGGAGCTGAAGGTTCAAGGCGTAGCAGAAGCAGAAAGGCCAACTCACATTTCCACTTCTCGTCCCGCAAAACTGTGGAGTCTTTTCCTTTACTGTCCATGAACTGACAAATTTCCTTGTGTAGCTCAAAAACTCTACTGAGAATCTTTTCCTCGACTCAGCCAACACACCTCCGTTTGATAAGGAATGTCGGCACTCTGACTCGCATAAAAGACTGAAATTGCAGGTGGTTCAAACCTTTAGCTCGGATAAAGTTTACGGTTTGCGTTACAGTGCTCATTAAATGTTCAGTTTGTAACACTTTACCACACAGCGTTTCCTGATGTATGATGCAGTGATATGCTGTCAACTCACCCGTACAGTTCTCCTGCATCTTTACTCGCATCCTCCCTACGAGCCCTTTTTTCAGCGCACATCGCAGGGGCTCCATCTGTTGTAAGTCCAACAAGTTTGCCGCAGGGCAGTTTCATGTCGGTTACACTTTTCCTGTCATTCCCGTGCATCGATGTAATGTCCAATATTTCCTCTGTAACGCATGAAGATGGCTAGCTGTGCGGAAATGTAACCATGTAACCTATCGTTCAGCAAGGCAGCTGTTGCGCTGCATTATAGGATCTGTAGTTTGTGTGTTATCAGCGCTTCATAGCGCCGGGCCATTAATAACAATAATAATAGATCAATGTAAAATGATCTTGCGGGCCGGATATAATTGTATTATGGGCCGGACATGGCCCGCGGGCTTTGAGTTTGACACATATGCCCTAGCTGTTTTATATTTGTAATATATGCTCAACATTGGCTGCTACTTGTTAAGTTGAACATTTCTGAACTTTTTAAGCAAGCAAAGTGAAGAAATGACTCTCAATACAGTTGCCTGTTAATTCTTCCCAATTCAAACTGAATGAGAAGCATTTGATCATTTGACTCCACTGTGTAAGTTTGAGTGGGTCATGACTCTTTTAACACAAATCATCCATTTCCTTCATCTGGTCATGTCTGCATATTGTATGAGTGAAACACAAAACCAAAAGACTCTTTTAGCCATTTGACTTCTCTTCACAGGTCTTCAAAAGTTAATTTGTCCTCTGCTAAATTCAAATTAATGTGACCTTCCCCTTTATTGCCAGTGTCCTCCACTGAACTTTTTTAAATCGTATATAGGACAGTCCAGTATTTTCTGCCTGAATGATACAAGCAGCACTCGCCCGAGGCTTGATTAAAAACAAAAATGACCTTTAGGACAAGCGGTGGAAGTGTTGGTTTTGCAGGTGAAGGTTGAATCAGGCCCTAGAGCGGCTTCACCATCCCTTCAACAAAAAGAAAAAAAAAGGAAACAGGAGGAAAAAAAGTGACCTAGTGCCGCGTCTGGTCTTGATATAAATCACAGAGCTGTAAAACTGGTTCTGTCTACGCTGGCCACCCTCATAAATTAGCATCTCCCTGCCGCCACCCCACGTCCCACCACCGGCTTCGCACATGCTTTATGACAAGGAGATCAGACCACTAAATGAACGCAGGTGAAGGGGGGCCATAAATCGTCCAGGTGAAGGTGGTGATACAGTGAGCGAGGTTGTTTCGCTTTGACTCTCAACCAAAGACGAAAGTGAAGTTTGGCCTTTGGAATGAAAAACGATGGAGTGCAGTGCACTTTGGACTTTTTTGTGTTTACCGCACACTTAGGCATAAATGCGGGACATTGTGTCATCGTGAGACTTAACACAGCTCAGGTGCTTCCTGTAGAGGAGATGGATTTGCTTGCAAAACAATTAAGGAAAAATCGATCTCCTTCAAAATACATTAATGCCATCCACATGTCACATAAAAACTAGCAATTATTGAATAATTATACATATTTCTGTTTGAGTATTCATAGCATTATAAGCATGCATTCTCTATTTCTTGAGGCCTGAGTTTGAATAGGTTTGTACTCAGATTAAATTTCAGTGTCATTCTAATTATGGTTTCTCAATTAAAAACATACTGAAATCATACAGACGGCTACAATTTTCAGATTACAGGAGGATATAATGAAAGATGCAACATTGCAATGTTGGTCGGCATGCATATCAAATGCCTATATTATCAGATAAACTTTAATTTAATTCAACTCTCAGAGGAGTCAGTGCTTCTCTGTATTGATTTACTGTATGTCACAAAGAAAGATTCATGTTTTCTATTATCATCATATCGTTTTCCTGTGCTGTTCAGAGATCAGCATACCACTGACTCTCATGTGTTTATCCTTCCTCCAGTGTTTGGTCTAATCTGACTGATTTTGCAGCTTTCTTTAAACATAACTATTTTTGTATAGATAAAATTGATGATCTCTACTGTCCTTGAATTTTTTAGTGGTTTACTTGGTTAAAAATGACCACCGTGGGAAATGATAGAACGACTTTCAAATTGAAATGACCATCAACAGTTTAATAAGAGAGGGTTCAAAGAACACTGGAGAAACGTTAAAGAGACAGTGTTTTGCCTGTGCTTCCTTTTGTCTGGGACCACATACACGCTGTGTTCCTGTCTATGCAGAGGAGGATTTTAATTTACCTTCAGGGGCCAATTGTGCTCACGCAAACTATTTCTGAGGAGCTGCTATTCATCCTTTATGGGGTCATTTAATCAAAACTCCCTGTAGAAAATAGACAAACTCCGACATTTATTTTTAGAATTATGACACTCTGGCGTGCAAAGAGCTGCTCTTTTCATTTCTCCAGCCTTGCACTCAGGGTCAGCGATGCAGCCACCGAGGCAGTTTTTGGGTGGTTGGTCGAGATGGAAGAGCAGCGACAGCAACCAATCTCAGGGTCCAAAGTCAGGGATTTTTAGTCGCCTTAAAAATCCTTGGAACATCCTCATGATTTCTTTCTTTCTTTTTTTACTAATTTATTGGCTTTTGGGCTGCTAGTTTACTTTTTTGCTTTCTCTGTTCATCTGTACCTAGTCATCCATTCATTCAAATTTCATCAAAATCTGTCCATAACTTCTGAGTTATTTTGCTAACAGTCAGACATACAAACAGACAGACAAACCAACACTAGTGAAAACTTAACCTCCTTGGCGGAGGTAATAAGATAATTTGCTCTCTCATCATCCTCTTCCTCACATGTACTTCAGACACTGGTAAAGTGAAATTAGGTTAAGCTGGAGCGACAGATGACTCTAATTATTATTATTTCATTTGTATTCTTTTTTATTTGTTTCATTTTCTATGCACTCCACAGCTCTACTCTGAACACATATCCTGGAGAATACAGAGCAGTTTTTCTCCAGGTACCAACAGAGACAGCTTGTGTACCACTGGTGGTACACATAGCAAAGTTTGAAAACCATGGATCTATACTATCTTCTCATCTGCTCACTTCTTTCTTATTTACTGTATGCACATTTACCTAACACTGTATAATACCTATTGAATCTATAAATAATATATTCTCTGTCCTCAAATATGTTTGAGGACAGAGAAGGGTCCAAATGTCTTCCACACTCTGTCCCTATATTTAACAACACTTGAGCTGTTAATACAGTTATGGGACATAACTGTATTAGATGAGTATCAATGGGAATTAAAGGTAGATAAAAGATGACAAACTTGTGACAAAACAGCATTATGATGAAATTCTATGGTGCTGCATGAATTCAACAGCTCAAAAGTCTTTCCAGATGATAAAATACATATTATTTGTCAACAGTCTCCAAAACAATTGCCATAACAACATGATTTAAATATTTCTTTATGAAAATAAATGACAGATGAGATGCAGAGATGATCAGTAGTACCCACTTTGTTTTGATTGCAATATTTGTCAAAATGAAATTGCTGTGATTTTGTTATTTATTTTTCATATTATTTTCCAAAATAAAATGGACATTCCAAAATAAAATGGTGCATTTGACTTGGTTAAAATCAAGTTTCCACATTTTCACACTGCCATGAAAGACTCATGACAAGGTGTAAGCCTCAACCGTACTTTCAAAGTCAAGTGAAGAGTTTGATGCGTTGTCCTCTCTTTAAATTTGATTGTTCCTGGTTTGACCGCTGTAATCAGACGTCAGTAGCGGCATGTAGATGTGGCCCTGTCATCAGCACATTGCTCCTTTTATGGCACATTTCACTCCGAATAAGGTCATTAGGGTTTTGCTTGGCAGATGAAATAGCATGAGCAGCATTAAGACATAAAGCAGGCAGGCAGGCGTGTAATGATGCTGTTGTGTACAGATGCATAATCACACTTATACTCATAATGCTAAGCTTATAGATGTTATTTGGCACTATAACATTTCATTTCAGATTAATATTTGTATCCTTATGATAAATTCCACTTTTCTTTCTTTTTTCTGATAATTGTTTGCCTGATCGATAGGTGCTACAATTTTGCACCTACTTTGTTCATACTTTGTCAGTCAAGACAAAAAATTTCCATAATCACACATACAAACATGCACATCACTCTTCAGCTTGATCTCTATATTTTTCAGTCACACATGATGGTACTATTGTCCCCTCCCTTTCTCCTACTCATCCACAAGCTGCTGTCAAACTCTCTTCCTCATGCACAGGCTGTGAAAAACAAATGCATAGCCATTGCGACAGGCGTTCTCAGGGGGGCTGCAGTGGTAATCAAGCAGCAGCACCTCTGGCTGGGGTAATTAAGCTGGCACATCTGTGCCTTACTCCACATCTGGAGCAGGTGGTAGAGCATCGCTCGCAGAAACACACTCTTTCTCCATTCGCATACCAACTCACCTCATGATTGCAGTGCTTGACAATGACCACTGCAAGGTCACGCAAAGACGCCGATTTCAGTCTTTAATAATTTTCTAAAACCTCTTTCTTTACTGGAAGTTGATGGACTATTCAGACTTCTGTATGAAACCAGACCCTAAAGGGCAAAGGTGCAGTGGCCATAGCTGCCATGTGGGAATAACTTAAAGGTGACTGTTAGGATTTAAAATGGTCACATCAGTCAGTCCAAATTGAAAACATTGCAGGGGTATGCCTGTGGGATTTTCTGAAAATATGTGTATAATCTATGCTGTGTTCATGCACAAACACAAACACATACATACCTCTCTGTTTCATTTTGTAAACATAGTGCTAAATTCTGCGTGAACAGAGACAAGACAAATAAAAATTTATTGTCCACAAAAGGCAGACAGAGGTGGAAGGAAGCTGACCAGCTCTGCATTTGCATTATTCCTTTATTAAGCTAAAAAAGAAACTTAGAATTCGAAAATTAGAATGTAGAATAGTCATTATTTTTATTTCAAACTGAAATTCTCATCATGTTTTACTCAGCTAGAAAATGGAATATTGAACCGAAGTTTGACCTAAAAATTATGCAATTATATGCAGTATGTTCTCCAAATCATTCAGTCTTACTTGTATTTAATTTGCCCAAAATGTAACCACATCCTCAAAATGTGTCTATACATTTATAAATTTAACTAACTGACCATCATATTCTCTCCTTATGCCGCATGCCTCACACACAGAAGTGAACCTTTTTCCAAAGTGAAAATCTCTCTCATAAGACTGATTGTGATGAAAATTTGCTTTATTCATACTACACTTTCCCATCAGCGTCACTTTAGATGTCTTTCAGTTTCAATGTGAATTTCCACTTTCCATGATTCTTCTGCATGTTGGGCATCACAGTTCATTATCTCCCTTTCATTTGGAAAATGTTGTGGGACTTTTCTTGTGGCTGATTCTTGGTGACCCAGCAGTCTTTACACAGCCTTGTCCCTCTAGGCTCAATGACATGCCTTTAACAAGGAGCTTATTGCGATGTTATTGCCCAGGCATCTAGAAGATTCCGGCAGGGGCCTGGGGGTACGATGTGATGGCACTGACAGGTCCCGGGGACTCGACTGTCACTGTTGTCAAAACGCCAGGGCGAGGAAACACTCAGGTTTCATAAGGGATGTGTGTTGTTTCCATGATTGTGCATATATGCAAACATACAGCAAACGTTTGCACTGGGGAATAGCGGTGTGTGGTACATGCACATGGAAAATGAAAACTAAATCTGATTCTTGCCACACACACTCACACTTACATTTAAAACACACATACACTGGTGAGTCCTTCGGGAGCAGCTGACAGCTCTGCCCTGAGCTTCCAATCCGTCTCAGGGAGATCCAAACACCCAGTGCAATTACTCTTTCTTGCTGACTGCACCTGCACAACATAATTGAGAACGCTACTGGGGCTTTGTCACTTAAGGTAAAGATGTAAAAAGAAAAAAAAAAAAGAATAAAAAAACATCCTGGCTAAACTGCAGAACTGCAGCACAACCAATCCGGTTGTACTGTATGTGTGCAATAGCGAGGATGCTTATGTATGGTCAGCTGAAGGACACAGCACTGGACCTTTGTGGAATCCTCTTCGTCCTCTAGTAGCTTTTGTTCTGATGAATCTGCCAGACTCAGAACATCTCATATTCATGCATCGTCTGTCTGTTTGAGTTCGCCGTTAATGGTTTGCAAGTCAGTTTTAATGATTGGCGATTTAATTAAGCAACTAGCCCCGGTGTCTGGAGACCTGGGGATCTGAAGAATCCCTCAGTCTTACTTTAATGAAACCAGCAGCAGGTCATCGTCTCTAATGAGAAAATTGACTTGGATCTCATTATATATGTTTTATCTCTTCCCGTATGTTGTGAGAAGTTGTAACAGGATGGAAAATAACACTTTTAAATAGTTGTGAGTCAAACTCTCTCTCAGTCTCACTCTCTGACATCACTGACTCTGATGAATGGTCTGCCAGTGTTGCCATTTAACTTGTGGCAAGCAATTATAAAGCCTGCACCTGAAAATGAAGTTGACTGGTTGAAATGGCTGATTTCTGTGACAGCTTTAATCTGGCAATGATGCAGTTTGCTTATTTTCCATGCTGCTACCGTAATCTCTCAGCACTCACCTCTTTGTTTCTAATGAGGGAAGCAGACAAAGCAGGAGGAGAGGAAGCAGATGCAAAAATGTGAGGAAAGAATTCACTAATATACCACTTCACAGAAACTGCTCGACTGAAAAGTACATCAAGGTTTTAGAGCAACATACGCTTCCATCTAGAAAACATCTCTTTAAGGAAAGGTCTTGCATATTTCAGCAAGACAATGTTAAACTACATACTGCATCCATCACAACAGCATGGCTTCACAGGAGAAAAAAAAGGTCTGTCTGCAGTCCAGACCTTTCACCAATAGAAAACATGTGGTGCATAATGAAACGAAAAATCCTGAAACAAAGGTTTTCAAGTTTTTTGAGACGTGTTGCTGCCTTTAAATTCAAAACGAGCTAATATATTTCATGAAATGGTAAAATGTCTCAGTTTCATGTTCTATTTTGTTTATGATCTATTGGTAATAAAATATGGGTTTATGAAATATGCAAATCATTGCATTCCATTTTTATTTGCATTTTACACATTTTTAGAATTGGGGTAGGGGTCATTTAAAATAATTGTTCTTTTTATTGCATTAATATACCAAAATATGTATCCTTCCTGTTTTCCAACATAATGTAGAGTACATAATGTTTTTGTAACTTCAGTGACATGGCAGCATTTTGTATCAGGCTTCTGTTTCCTCTGGAGAAAATTTTCAAATTAAAGTCACAGAAAATGTCCACAACAAATATTTGTTTCTATATATTTGGCTGGAAATGAGGCAATAGTAATAATTGTAAATAAAGGTGTGTGGACAGAAGGCTCATATGCTTACAAATCTTAACAAATGAACAATATCATTTCTGTCGTGATAATCATGACAGACTGGTTTGCTTTTGTGCAGTGCCTAATCAATATCCTTTAAGTAATTTTATGTCTGTTTTCACTTGATATTCATATAAAGTAATTTTTACAACTTACAAATGATGCATTTTTATTGATAGTCTGTCTAATGATGTCATCTGCAAACTGACTCAACTTTTAAGTGACAATACTTGTATTAGCTGGGTGACCTTTGGGGAAAAAATATACAGCCACCAAGTTTGTTGCTTATTACCGAGCAGACATTAACATTAAAACTAAGAACCTATCCAACTCTGACACCACACATCATTTAACATCCTTAAGGAACTAAAACAGTGATGACTAACATTTTCCTCAATATAGCACCTCGGTGATTTTCCCTTTCACACTTATTGCCTTTACATTCTCACTTGCCTAAAGAAATTTCACACCTCTCTCACTTTTGCTGTATTTATAGATATTTTTTTATACCTTGCTCCTGAAGCAACAGAAGTAATTAAGCCTAAGCATTTGAACTCCTGCATTGAGGCAAATGAGAAAAGAGAGAGTGAGGGTGAGGCATACAGGGGTGAGGAAATGGGTAAGGTATGACAAAAGAATCATTTTTTTTGGAGGGATACTTATCCTTGAATTATTTTTGTTGTTTATGTTTACACATGCACAGTATGTACCGTAGAGACAGAGGTTCTCTCTGTAGAGTCACAGCAGTTATTCAACTGTCAACAACAGTTTATGTATGTAATATGTAGAATTAGACTCAATATATGTTTGTGGATTGGTGGTAATTACTTACAAGCTCCACAAGTTCATTACCACCACAGTGAGCAATAACTACCCCACAGTTAGCACAGAAACACATTTAATTCCCTAATTATTGATTGCTTTGGGTGGCTACATGGAAAGGGCAAGGTATTTATTTATTTATTTAATTATTCATCATCCATTTGTGAATGAATGGCTGAGCAGGTTGAGTTGAAAGAAGAGGCGGTCAGTGAAAATACAGTCATACAGAGAAATTCTATTTATATTTGTTAAAATAGTGACTTGGAGATGGTTTCCATAATGTAATGGATGAAGGCGGACAATGTTGATGGATAAAGATGGAAATTTGAATTAGTGCGACAATCATTTTAAAACCATGTGGTACATTTGAACTTTTTTATCTACCGCATGATATAAACAGATCAAAAATATATAAAAGAGGTTGCCAATCTGACAAACCTTTTTTTAAGATGCAACAATTTGTAAAGGTGACTAAGAAAAGTACTTGTCCATATGATTTTACAATATATACATTTAGGGACTTTTATTGTTTACAAATCCTCTTAAATTTCTCGGTGTCCGAGATTTGTTAACTTTTTTTTTTGTCCACAAAACCAAAATCTCTCTCAGAGACTTTGTCAACAATCAGAACACCTGAAGTTTTAATGAGACTTTAGAAATTCCTTTATCATACTGTGAAGCTTAATCTGGTTCATAATAACGTCAGATTTAATTTAGGCTTTTTGACTCTTTTTCCTTCAATGTGAATTTAAGTTATCCTGTCTATAAGTAACTGCAATTAAATATGTGCGTAAAACATTTAAATATAATTATAATGTATTTTATTAATATTTATTAATATTTATTTTAAATGGAAACATAAATCAAGACACTTTCTCCATCTTAAAGGCATGAGCAGCAGAACCTGTTGTGAGATGGGTGACAGAAAAATGATGTGACACAAACTTAATATCACACTGTCACACACACAAAAAAAACAAAAAAAAAACTCATACTCTGTCGTCACCTCGGCCACTCCCTCTGGTTCTTCCTCACCCTGTCATCACCGTGATTCCTGACTCATCAGACACTATTTTCATGCTCCCTCCATCGGCGAAACACGGGTGCTAAATTATTGTCCCCTTTTTAATAAGGCTATGGATTGTTTGAGGAATGACAGCAGCACTGCTGTTGATTATATCGAAAGCCCCATTGTTTTATATCCCACGAATGTCAGATTTTGGCTATTTACATCCCTCAACTCCCCCATGCCTGTGAATGGTTATTGATTTTGCCAGAGATGAATGGAAGTGGCCACGTGGAATTAAAAACAAAAAAAAAAGACAGAAAGGGTATGAAGAGGAGGTGGTGGAAAGAGGAAGGCAGGATAGAAACTGAACAGTGAAGACAGATAAACTTTAGGACTCTGGATGAGTGCAGCATCTATAAATTTACAAACCAGAGCTCACACTTGACGTGATGAGTTTAATATCAACTTTTCACACAAGGGTTTCTTTGCTTTAGTTGAGCATCCATCTTGGCAGAGAACAAAACAGTTCAATTTTTTATTCCTTCATGCCACATTTTTTTTTTTTTTTTAGTCTTTAGTTTCATTCATTCATTTATTTTTTTTCAATGGACTGGGACTTAGTTGAAGGACGACTATTTGATAATGTTTTTAGCCAATTCAGTTGATGTTTGTGCCAGTGGCTACAATATGTGGTCCAGAGGCTTCACTTTTTAAAAAGAGAAAAAAAAAAATAAAACAAGACAAACTCTCACAGACTTTGTAAAAAAAAAAAATTATCCCACAAATTGTGTTTTAGTGAAATGATGCTGTAACATACACTAGTTCTTCAGTGGAACCTCTTCCCGTCATCTTCATCCAAACTTTGCTGTCATTCTTTTTACATCATAATGTCAACAAACAAACAAACAAAAAAACAATCTCATCCACAAAACAAGATCATCGAAAGTCAGCTAAATTGATCTTTTAGCTGGACTGCAAAAATGAACTACTTTAAACTGGTATAATGCAACCCTGAGCTCAGACAAATTCATTTTCACTTTAATTTTAATAGTTGTTAGCTATGCCCTCACATCCTGTGAATATCACTGTGAATATCATAAAACCCAGCAGGAAGTGTCTTTAGTTTTTTATTACTTATGAATGTTACTTTATTACATTGTATCAAAAGTAAAAATTTTAATTACTTGTTGTATTCATTTTTGAAATGCAAATATATGTCTCCCAGTTTGTTTGTTTTTTCCTCTGCATGTTCCTTCTGATGTGATCTGCCAAAATTACACAATGTCATAAGATAAACTGTGATTTACGGTAGTAACACAGTGACTGAGCGTTACTTTGCTCAGTTTTGAAAACTGTAATCGCTTAAACTGCTGAGTTACTTGCTAATGCTTAACACAAAGCAAAGCACAAAACATTTATTACTATGAACGAACAAATGGTCAATGTGCAGAAAAATGAAACATCCCTCATTATCTCTTAAAGCATCTTTTAGAACTGATGAAAACAGGAAGTGCAGGAGTAGAGGGGAGCAAGAGGGAGGGAGTGAAAGAAGCATTGTAGAAGAGCGGGGAAGGAGGAAGAGTGACATTAAAATAAGTATACACTCAGGAAAAAAAATGGGGGGAATAGCAACAAGAGTGGAAAGACGAAAACATGAAGACAGGATTGGAAGGAGGAGACGGTGGAATGAGGGAGAGGGAGACCAGTGACCGAGTGTGGATAACATGAATGACATTTTGGATTCTCTCAGCAATAAAGCGTCTCCCTCAACACAGGCTGTCTGGGTTGAAGGGCTCATTTGCCTTTCACTTCCTCATTACATCCAACCCAAACTTATTTCCTCTTCTGGGAGACCGCTCCCCCTTTTCTATGACTGTGTGTGTGTGTGTGTATGTGTTTGTGTGTTTTTCATTATCTCTCTGGCATGTTGTATTTGTGACACGCCACTTCACTCGGTATACAATTTGGAGGCGCCCGCTGCGCCCGCAACAACTCACGTTTGCATAGCACACGACATAATGTGATTTATTAAAAGAAAGAGAAGCTAAACACACTTGACCAAGCACAGTGTACACACACTGTGCACAACATCACGACACAAACATACCATGCATATTTACACTGAAGGTATGTCCACTCTTAGCTACGATACTGAAACACACAGTCCTCTTGGCACAAATGTTCTCGAACCTTCCTTCATAATGATTTCTCCCATATGGTTCCTACTAATATTCTGCTTGGAGCATGCACACACCAACTCACTTATACACACACACACACATGCAAGCAGCCCCTTTGTGCTACATTAACTACAAACCTCATTTCCCCACAAAGAGAAGCCAGTGGCTGAAAATTGGCTGGGACGAGTCATTAAACCTGCGTCTGACTCACTCATGTACATGCGCGTGCAGGCACACACACACATACATACACATACACACACTCAGTCATCTATTACACAAAATGGCCCCACCCCCACTCACCTGTGTGTCAGTGCAGCAGGTGATATTCTCAGCACCCAATGTGAAGTGATTGCCCTTTTAATGTAGGGGGTCTAGTGTTCACGTGTATGTTGAGGAGAAGTGGTTGTCTTTTTAAAGGATGTCCTTAAGTGCATTTTTTTCATGCGTGTGTTTGTGAAAATGTGTCTGTATATGTTTTCTGCAGACAGATTTAAGCTGCTCGCACCTGTCATTGAAATGCATCTTGGATTCATCTCCTGTGACCACCTATCATCAAATCTGCTGTTCATTCCCTTTATTCAAATATGCACTGACATTATTTCTGTTACCAATAACAAAATTAGTTTTTTGTAAGAATTGTGTACAGAAACCTCCACAGTTGTACAGATGTGTCTGTTGTGTTTGCGTGTGTATTGGTGTGGGTGTGCAAGTGACAGAGAGAGAGTGAGAGCGAGATGAGAAAAGCTCTACTTACACTGCTGTAACAGAAAAAGATTTTATTTCATTTAAGACCTTATTAACCTCTTTTTAAAGGTAGACCTGCCCAAGACAGGTATCAGCATAATGCAGACCTTAAAAATAAAAAAATAACAGAAGAAAAATACCTTAATAAGTAAACATTTGAGGACGTCAGAAATAGAAAAATGAACCAATCAGTGTCAACATTGTGGCGGTGGCTGCAAAATCGATCAAAGTATGAGTGTTAATTAGTATAAAATAAAGTGAGACTGCTGCGGATCAGAGGACATCAGCCAGGGAGGCGGTCTCTAATGCACCCTGCGGACGGATTGCGTTTAAGCATGCTCAGGAATGTGACCGCATGCTTCCTCAAACATTGTGAGAACACATTCGGCACAGATTTAGAGCATTCAGACTTGTAACCTAGCAAGATCCGAACGTGATTGTATCACTCAGGATGACCTTAATACCATGTCTGATTGGGGTCATAGATTGATAAGGGACAACCTGGGGGATTAAGATACAGGGAAATGTCTGGAGGGTTTGGACAGAAAATAAAGAGGGGAATGAAGGTAAAATTTGTAAGTGGAGGAGGAATAAAGGCAAGTCAAGTGTGAGGGAGGGAAACAGACTGAAAATGGAGAGAAAGGTTATAAAAAAATCACAGTAGGACAAAGGAAGGAAGCAGAGGTGCAGGTGTTAAGAGAGATGATTGATGGCTCTAAAACCCTGCTGGCCCTGGATCAGCCTCTTAAAGCTGTTGGGGACAAGTTGGAACCCTGGAAACTGTAATGTACAAAAACTAATGAAAAGTCCTTACAATATGGTGACCTTGTTCCTCTCATTGCCTTCATTGTTTCTCCAGCTGTTTTAATGTTCTGGGTAGTTGATGTTATAAAATGTAATTGTTACAATTTACATTGCAAATGTATCCGCAGTGCCCATGCACGCTCATAGCGTATTTCTATTTTGATACCAGTGTCAGTTTGATAAAAAAACTGACAGTGGCTTAAGGGATTGTGGGATGCTTACACAAGGTCACACTGACCTCTTTTAGAAGTTCTATATTTACTAGCACTGTATAAAAAATCTACATAAATTCCCAGAATATCATATATTTGACATTCATTATTAACTGTGTGCAAAAGTTTTACTACTTTATCAAGCAAAAAATCCTGAAAATAATAGTACCATACTAGAGTTTAATTTGTGCCATCAGCCACTTTAAAATACGACTTGATTTCAGGTTTTTTCCCCTCTCGTGTTGGATATTTCATTCTAGACTGAAACTTGTAATTTCATACTTCCTGTGAGAGGTGAGCCTATAAGCTGTGCGGCTGCTTCGTCAGCATCACCTCAGGAAACTGTGTGTGGCTTCAGAGCCGCAGAGAAGATGATGATCAGGAGGATGATGGTGGTGTTGATGAGGGATGAAGGCTAGTATGGGCTCAGTAATAACCATCCACCAGTGATGTGGTCCAGGCTTTCTTGGGTTGGTTTGAAGCAGGATGTGTGTGTGGGAGTGTGTCAGCTGAGGTTGTGGGATGTGTGTGTGTCTGTGTGTGGTTTGTGATGAAGCAGATAGTGGCTTCACTTTTCCAGCCTCATCATGTAGATTTAAGGGAGAATGTGTGATGCTGGCAGCTGAGGAAATGTTTTCAAGTAACCAGTGCTGAGTAGAAGAAATGGGAGGAAAATGTGAGTTTTGTTCACCACATGATCACAGCTTCCACTGAATGAGTCTGACAGCCAACATTTATTTCTTTGTTCTCATGTCAACTGCAGCTAAACCATCAAATATAGGTACACTGACACAAAAAGAAATGATTTTTCATTTTGCAGACCAAATATCTCTCACTAGGGGTCTCTCATTTAAAACAGAAACTAAATACTTCATTTAATGATGTTGATGTTTGGTTCCTCTGTGTTTTTGCACATGGGCAGAGCTTTGGATGCAGAATACACAACAAACAACACATAAATAAATGAAAAATCAAAGGACTAACTAGTAGCACCATGTATTTTCTTCCCTTGCTGATGTTTCATAGTACACGTGACCCGTCGTAAGTTATAGCAGAGACTGTAAAGTGGATGACATCAGTAAAAGGCAACCAGAGTGAAACAGTTAATTTCGAATGGAAATACAGATTTCTATGGATTTAAAGAGTGTTCTGAATGTTTTGGCTAATGCAAATCCACTATTCAACAAATTAATAACAATTAATAACATAAATATTGCAATGTTAAGGAGTTAAGCATTTGGAAATAAAAACCTAAAACCGGTGCACACACTTGATAAAGAGACAGTGGAAATATTTTAGATTTTTTTTTTCTCTGCAGGTTTTTGAACTCTATATGAACTGTCCCCTGAGACAATCTCTTCATCTCTGAAACTCTCTGCAAATATTGACACACTTTTTATTGTTTTCTCTTTATTAGACTCTCATATTTTTTAGGGGTCCGTGAATGCACAGTAGGTGTAGAGATTCTCTCTGAGCTGCCTTGTGATTGGTCAGCATATTCCGATGCTCATTGCACGTCCATGTAACCTAATTGGTCAAAAACAAAGGCCTCAATTGAACTTTTTTGGACAGAGCAAGAATAAAATAAGAGGCAGGAATGTGAAGGAGGAGAAACAGAGTGAGGAATGAGACCAACCACAGCTCAATATGTCAGTGAGAATAAGTGCGAAGGTTACTTTTTGTCTCCATGTCACACTGCATGGCTTGATCTAATACATGCACTGCATATACATACTGTATCTGTCCACTTACAGAGACATTTCTCTGCTCATACCTGTCCTTCAGTAATCTCTGCTTCCTTCTGAAAAACACAAGGAATGCTCCATCATAGTTCTTAAACTCATTTTGTCTCTTCCAGGAAGAATGGTGTAAAATGGGATTACATTGTAATTTAATTGTGGAAGATTAAATCCAGACAGTTTTAGTTCAAAAAGCAACTTGAAGGGACACGCTACCAAAAAAACTGGGTTATGCAACAAAAAAAAAATTCTATATAGAAATCTACTAATACACACTACAGCCCAGAAAGAAAATCCTCATCGCCTTTGCAAATACTGCCAACTCATTATTAGTCCTTCTCATCTTTCCTTTCATGAACACTCATGAACTATAAGTGATAACGTCATGGTTGTGATCAAAGTGAATGAGGAAACTGACTCTGAGCAGCTGAAGGCAGTGAAACATCCATGATTTGTCCTTTGCAACACTTGAGCCAAAAGCTTTTTTGTGTCTTTCCTCCTTTATTGAGCCACTCTTCTTCACTCGCCTTTTTGATCTTTGTCAGTTGGTGATCATAAGTGACTGCTTTGGCTCCTTTGTTAAATGTGTAGAACAATCTTTTGTGGCCACTAGCTGTTCAACAGTATGCATATTTTGCCATTTTCTTCAGCTCAGGAAGCTCTCTACACTGGTGTCCACACATATGTGGCATACCCTTTTTATTGTCCTCAAATTTGAAGCATAAGTCTCAAAATTGATATCATGTTCTAGTGAAGTGAGAAAATGTTTAATGACTTTATAAATCAAATGAGAAGTAGAAGCTCATTTCTCCTCAGACTTCCATGCTAACTTCTTTTTTTCCTACCCCCTGGTGGCTCCTTTAAACATTTTTACATCCTAAATTCACCAAGGTCCATTAGAAAAGCATTAACTTTAAAGATAAAATAAATCAGTGGAAAAGAAAGGTTGCAAATCCAAGATTCAGGGTAATGAGCTTTTGTTGTGAAAGGTTATTGGTTATAAAAGATACAATAGTGCTAAGGATGAGGGACGTTCTCTTTTATGTCATCTTGTAAATATTGCAATGTTAAGGAGTTAAAAAAAAAATCACATTCATATTTCCCTGACTGTCACATACACACACGCGCGCACGAACACATACCGTATAGCTGTCAAGCTCATGTAGCCTTATGTTATTGTGTGCAATAATAATAGAAAAACTTTCTTCTCAAGACTTGCATTGTCCACTGCTGCACCCTGAGAGAGCGAGAGAGAGAGCGAGAGAGAGAGAGAGAGAGAGAGAGAGAGAGAAAGAGAGAGAGAGAGAAAGAGAATTTTGATTTTACGACTCCTTTATTTGCTCAATAGAACAAAAACAGAAACACGGAAAATACAAACTCAACTGAGAATTGGACCAAAAACCAACTCATCATCCTTCACAGAACACAACACTTTCTTTATCCCCCATATTCTTAGAAACTCAACCACATTGTTTGTCAAACGAAAAAAAGGGTTAGGGGTTAGGGGGCTAACCCCCTTGACTGACCGAGTCCCCAGGCACTGGGCTAGTCCAGCAGCATTGTCCAGCTGAGGTCCACACACCTCAACAACACGGCCCAGGGTCAAGATCTCGGCATGGCGCAGTTTTTGAAGCAGGGACGGTCCTACTGCGCAGCGGAAACATGTCCCATGAGTCACTGGTTCTTTCAGGAGCCAGAACAAAGAACCGCATCCTCCACGCCTTTCTGTGCGGAACAGTCCCCACACTTTAAAGAGTCCTCTGTAAAACTTAAAACCACTTAAATCCATTAGGAAAAGAGAGTCTGCCAGACCCAGTCCACTGCACCGCTCCAGTATGGCACGAGCTACTGGCCTCCAGACCAGGTCCGTGGGTCCAGTTAAAAACCGCTGGATGTGCTGGAGCCTAAAAGCAAGGTCTTGAGTCTCATGGCCAGCACCTTGGAGAGAAGCTTGTTATCAGTGCAGAGCAGAGACACGGGGCGCCAGTTCCTGATGTTCTGCAGGTCTCCTTTCTTTGGGAGGAGGGTGAGGACGGCCCTCCTGCAGCTCAGAGGCAGCCGTCCTTTGCTCAGGCTGTCTCTGAGGGCGCCCAGTAAATCCTCACCGACGATCGTCCAGAAGGCCTTATAAAACTCCACAGGGAGACCGTCGATGCCGGGAGCCTTCCCGCTCTGTAGAGCTCGTAGAGCTTCATGTAGCTCCTGAGCTGAGATCTCCGCTTCCAGACTCCTCTTATCTCCCTCGGATACCGTTGGCAGCCCCTTAAGGAAGGACAGCGCCACCTCTGGTTCCTCTTGGAGCTCTGCTGTGTACAGTTCCCAATAGAAGGAGGACGCACACTGCCGGATCTCAGCATCGTCATGCAGCAGCTGTCCACTGTCCGACCTCAGCGAGTGCATCAGTCTCCTCTGTCCACTCTTTCGCTCTAGCCCAAAGAAGAAGTGGGAAGGAGCATCCATCTCAGCGACGTTCTGAAAACGAGATCGGACCAGAGCACCTTGGGCGTGTATGCCCAGCAGGTCAGACAGAGCTGAGCGCTTTGCTTTGAGAACTTTAATGTGTTCTCCATCTCCTGTGGAGCCTGCTAGGTTCTGCACTTCCACCACTTCTCTCTCCAGAGCTCTCATGGACCTGGCCATGTCCCCTGTGACATTGAGAGTGTACTGCAGGCAAAGCTGTTTAATCTGGACTTTGCCCACATCCCACCACTGCTGCAGAGAGCTGTATTCACATTTTGTCTGCCTGAAATAAAACCAGAAGTATCTGAATGCCTCGTTAAAATTGTTGTCCGACAGCAGTGTGGTGTTAAAGTGCCAGTACGCACTTTTACATTTTACATTTTTGATAAACACTGCACACTGCACAAGGGAGTGGTCAGAGAAACCAACAGGACATATTTCACAAC
>JAFBJR010000237.1:1077080-1105578 GCA_016785285.1 Brachirus orientalis | reverse complement strand
TCCATCGTGTTACCCAGTGTCTCGCCCAGTGTGCTGTCCATCGTGTTACCCAGTGTCTCGCCCAGTGTGCTGTCCATCGTGTTACCCAGTGTCTCACCCAGTGTGCTGTCCTGTGTGTTGTCCAGTGTCTCACCCAGTGTGCTGTCCATCGTGTTACCCAGTGTCTCGCCCAGTGTCTCGCCCAGTGTGCTGTCCTGTGTGTTGTCCAGTGTCTCGCCCAGTGTCTCGCCCAGTGCCCCGTCCACTGACACCTCACAGTGCTCTTGTGAATCTTTTTTTGACATTTTTTTGTTCACTGTAGTGACCACTTTAGTTTCTGTGCTTTACCTTTTTACTGATACTTTAACACAGTCATCCATTGATACGTCATTTTCATCCTGGTCCAGAGCAGCTTCTGCCGCTCTGGTCACAGTGTGTTCGCTCTGAACCGTTTCATCATTTTCATCATGACTGCACCCACAGCGAGGCCACATGCCTCCACTGACACGCCGACATCCGGACACAGTTTGACCGCATGTCGGCGAGTCAACTTCTCCAACCCGGAGACACCAGGCGCCGCCATGGACTGCATGGCTGCTGCGCCGGCGACACACGCCGCCAAACAAAGAGTCAACTAAAGTAAAAGTACGAGCAACACAAAAGTGATCACAGAGGAAAAAGATCTGTGAGCCAAAAACTACCAAGCAACAAAAAGAAGGAGCAGAAAGGAGTTAGAATATTCACTTACTCTGAAACACGCTCTCAGCTGCACTCGACACACTCACTCCCAGCATTCACTCAGAGAGAGAGAGAGATGGAGAGAGACAGACATAGACTGAGAGACAGAAATGGACAGCAAAAGGGGGAGTGAATTAAGAAAGAGATAGAGAGTTACAGAAAAAGGCTACACATTTTTATTTACAGCAGAGGATGCTAATGCTTCCAGATGTCGTCTCAACTCTAACATATACAAGACTGTGTCTCTCCTTCTTTCACCTCTGTATCTGTGCCTGGTTTTATTCTCTACAAGTTTCTTTCTTATGTGTGTGCGTATTCTTGTATTTGTTGCCACTTCAGGACCTTTTCTGGCATAAACACTGACCTTGTCAGGACCACTAGTCCTCATGTAGACCAAAATCTGGTCCTAATGAGGCAAAATCTAATTTCTGAGGAACTAGATAAGTTTAGGACTAAAATTTGAATTGTGGTTATGGTTAAGGTTACTGACACTGCTTTGTTTAGGCAGTCAAAATGAATGGAACTCAGTGCAGTGTCTAAGAAGAATAGCAATACAAATGTACGTGTGTGCGTGTGTGTGTGCTGATATTAGCTTTAGATGTTTTGAGTTGTTTTCTCCTGACCTCTCCCTTCTGATCTTTTATTTCCACATACAGACGTGACCCCACACATGCACATAGGCATGCACACAGAAACACACACACCTGGATGTGTAGGCTTCAAAAAAAGATTATTACAGACACCTGCTAACCTTTCATATCCGTAAACACACGCACACCCAAACACACACACACATATATACTGTAGATAGATAGATAGATAGATAGATAGATAGATAGATAGATAGATAGATAGATAGATAGATAGATAGATAGATGGATAGATAGATAGATAGATGGCGTAGACTTGCCTTAAGTTTGTAGCCGCGTTTAAATCATTTCATCTAATATCTGTGTACGTGCTCAGAAAATCTTATTTATCACCACAGCATCTGTCCCTCCACTACTACTCTGTCCCACATAGCCTGAACCCACAGCAATATGGAGGATCACCGAGGAGAGGGAAGTTCACTAATCTTTGCAGAGCCAACGATCCATAAAGCAATATGGGAGTTTATGAGCTCTCAATGTTGTTCAATATAGGGGCAAGTTCAACTATGCTATAGTCTGTTGTGGGATTTTTGGTTCGTCTTCTTCATCTCTCCATCATTTTCAAGTTTCATGTGTGGACAATGTGGACTTATATGCTTATGGAGAATGCATGGCAGGTGTGTTTTTAAAGGATATGGAAAAAGGTGAAGTGCATATAGATAATGCTGAGTGATCATACAATCATATGATGATACAATCACAGTATCATATAAAGTATCGTATGTTTATTCATTTGACCCCGATTTATCTCTTGTAAACATTCTGTAGTCCACAATCAAATAAAGGGACCAGTTTTCAAATGTCAGGCTTTTTATGTGAAATCAGCTCAGGAGACGATGTTGCTGGACATTCACCAAAACTGGAGCTGTCCTCTGTGAAGAGATGTGTAGAGAGGACAGTGTTGGAAGTTCAAGAGAACATCATCACTGTCCTTGAGAAGCAGAATTCAGCTGTTTATATGTATATTTATTTATATATATTTGGAACAATATACAATATTATTGTAATTAAAAGCCCTCACAGTTGGTTGATCACAGTGAATTTTCATTATTAGGATAATGAAGAATGAGGAAAACTATAGCATTTTTACGTGACTGACTGAAAATTAATTTCTGTCTAGCTGGACATTACAAGAAGTGCCACATAACGGAGCCATCCCAGGACCTCATGTTTTATAATGAATACATTATACATTGCAGTATTTTGTATACATTTTCTTTGCTCAAGTTGGTAACAGTTTGATTTACAAGCATATCTGCAACATACTGTATATAGTTTGGAATTGGTCAATAGATAATTTCCAAATTATCTATGTTTGTTAAATAAATTACTATTATTATTATTTTTATTTTACATTTTATTTAAAATGTATACATATACATTTTCAAAGAAATATTCAGAGAATACTGCAAATTTATTTAGGGACCCATAATGGTTCTTCTGCAACCCATAGATGGGTCACATATCACTGATTCAGATTCTATTACAAGAACAAATTCATGTCAACATTTTGTAAAAGCTCTACATTTCATGTATATGAAGCAAATTTTGAAGTATTGATTTGACTGACGGTTACACCTATTTTCATTTTTGAATCTAAATAGAAAGTACACACATGCATATTTTTCAGGGTTCCCATGGCTTCTTGAAATCCTTGAAAGGTTGTAAATTTGGAAGAAAACAATTCCAGTGGCTTAAAAGATTTTTAAAATCAGCCTAAATAGATAGGGTCATTGAAAGTGCTTGAATTTTGTGCAAGAAAGAAGTTAAGTTGATATTTAGGTACATGTTTCCCCTCACTGATGTACCCTTGTTTGTGATGTCACTACCTACTCCCTTTCATATGCCCTGCATTAATTTATGTACGTAGACTAGGCCTACGCAGACAAACATTGAGCCGTAATTACTAGCAATGCTGTGGGCACTGTACACATGTAGAACAATGACTGAGTAATGTTAAGCAAGAGAGAGCATATTAAGTGATGCCTGGGAAATGCAAACTCCAAGATCTCTGGCTCATCAAAGTAAATGACAGAGACTGACTTGATCAAGATAACAAGGACCATCACTTGTCCAGATGCAGTTGTATATCCATGTAAGTTCTAACTGAGATTATTTTGCATGTTGATTGTCTCCAACGTCCAGAACACGTGAATTTCAAAAGTATTATAAGTATTGTATGACATACTGTTGATATTAAAGAAAAAATGCTAGTATTACTAATAATGATTGTGACTAATAAATACACGTGGACACTTAACAGAGCCTGTGTCCTAATATGTAAATTTTTTTTCTGAGTATTCATAGTTTAAATGGTAGACTATATTGTTATGGCCATTAATCATCAGAATGGTAGCTCTTTCTATTATTCTTTGGTTTGAATAAAGTGTGACACATTCAAAGTATTGCAGCAGTGGACTGATGAAATAAAAGTAGACCACAAAGAGTCACCACTTTCTGATGACACTCAGTTTTAAAAGTGAGTCCTATTCAAAGCTGAGCCTGACAAAACTTTTAATGAACATTTTTAATTACTACAAACCAAACTCCATTCCAGTGCCTGCCACACACCAAAACACACAAACCTCCATGTAGCTGCGCCTGTGGTGATGTGGCTAACATTGCCAGCTGAACAGAGCAGATGGTCACGCGACTCGGGCTCAGGCTCGGGAGGCCGGCTGACTGACTGGTGGAAAAGGCAGACAGGGACACAAAGAGTGACTTGATGGTGGGAATAGGAGGAGCTAATTAAAGTAGCTGCTGCTGGTGTTAGATTTCATGGTTTTGGTGCAGATAAACACAGTAGGCTACTCTCATTTGAGTCTTTTTTTTATAATCTCCCCTTATGATGTATAGATATTATATCAATAATGTAACATGAAATGTTGTCAGATTTTGGATATTCTCATGTGATATGACATCTATGATGCCTTTTCCTTCTTCGAAATGCTGTTGCAATACTGATTAGTAAGATAACATAATAAGTTCAATAGCAAATATTAAAATACACAAACATAACATTAAATTGTATAAAAACAAAACTCAAACAATGTCTTGAAAATGATTGCACTGATAATGATGACCCTCCTGTATTCCTTCTAAGGCTTGCCAGTGGAAAGAGGACCACACTTTGGAAACGTTTTACTCTTATTCACTTTCATGGTCAAGTGTTACGTCTCTGGCCTAGGGAAACCAGGGGGGTGGTAACATGTGTGTGTCTTCCAATTCCTCTCTCCAAAGAAAGCCAAAAGTCAAGTCAAAGTACAACAGTTTTATTGACTTTGGAGAAGAGCAATGCCAAAATAATAAACAAAACTTCTGTAATGAACCTAATCTTACCTCCTGTAAAGAAAATAGCAAACTAAATAACAGAAAAATTTACCTAAGTTCCTAACCTAAAACAGGAGTAAAGTAAGGTGAAACAAAAATGGCTTCTCTCTCCTACAACTGTTACCTTTGTTTCCATGTAACATCAAATTAGACAATAGAGTATATTACCTCTTTTACTAACAGTCAACAGTCACTCTCTAAAGAGCAGTAACTGTGTTACAAAGTTAACCACATGAATTTCACTTACCTAACAAATATAACTTACCTAACTTATAACAAGAAACAACTAGACATACTATCAACATCAGTTTCAAATCTGCTAGCAATGGGTTTGTTTGAAGAGAGTGAGCAAGAAGCCCTGAGTGTAGTCTGACAAGGGTTTATATAGTCCAGGCCCCCATCACTTCATCCACTCACGATGAGCCAAGTCCTCTTCAAATGAACCAGTCATAGTGTGCCACCTGCTTGCTGACATCCACCTGGGAGATTGACAGTCACCCAGACACACCCACACCACACTCACACGCCCACACCACACTCGCACACCCACATCACACTCGCACACCCACATCACACTCACACGCCCACATCACACTCACACGCCCACACCACACTCACACGCCCACACCACACCCACATCACACTCACACACCACACCCACATCACACGCCCACACCACACCCACATCACACTCACACGCCCACACCACATCACACCCACACCACACCCACATCACACTCACACGCCCACACCACGCCCACATCACACTCACACGCCCACACCATACTCACTCACACGCCCACACCATACTCACTCACACACCCACACCACACTCACACGCCCACACCACATTCACACGCCCACACCACACCATGCCCACACCATACTCACACACATGCACGCCCACACTCACACGCCCACACCACACTCACACGCCCACACTCACACGCCCACACCACACTCACACGCCCACATCACACTCACACGCCCACATCACACTCACACGCCTACACCACACCCACATCACACTCACACGCCCACACCATACTCACTCACACGCCCACACCACACTCACACACCCACACCACACTCACAAAAAAGGAGAGAATAACATATAATGGCAAAGCATGTGACCTAGGGTCATAACATCAAGCTTGAAAAACCAACAGTCATGTCCTACTTGTCCTACTTTCCTCACCACAAACCAATTGAACCGTTTCTATTTGCCATGATACCATCAAAGTCTTCTAATCTCATCAGCCGACTAAAGTCTCCAAGTGAAAGCATTTGGAAAGGTCAACCAATTTGAATATCTTTGATTAAAAGCGTGTGCCGGTGCCAGACCCAGACTGTAGGTCAGTACCTCAGAGAAATGGCACTTACTCGTCTCATCCCACTTGTCCCTACCTGAGTCTTGACTCCCTCATTGTTGAGGGTCATGTCTGCTGCACTCTGCCCTCTTTTCAGCGATTTACCTAATGAGTCAACCTCTTTCTTTCTTTCTCAGACATGATCCTCCCTGTCCTCCCATCTTCCTTTGTCCACTTCACACAGTACCCATCCTAAAGTCTGGATGTTTCTGAATTTCTGTTTTACTGAAGTGTATACTGTTTATTTTATTACCTGAGAAGTTCACTGAACACATGTAACATGTGTCCAGTAGTACTTTTCTTTCCCAAGTCCTTTGGTACTTTTGCTGTAGTGTTTGCTGACACTTCTGTTTCTTTTTTTAATCTATTCAGTCTTCACTTTATATGTACAATATTAAAAATGTTTCTTCCTATGTTAGACCTAATGTTTTTTGTTATACTGGCCCTAAATAAGTTTGTAGCCCGTGTATGTATATACCTTTCAAATCATCAGTCACTTTGAGAAATGACACTGTTTCTGTTTCTGTCTTTGCTTTTAATTCTTTTAGTTTGCCCTGGCACAGAGAACAAGCTGAGCACTCTGTCTGACCTTGACCAGCAGTACCGCACCCTGAAGAAGCTCTACGAGAATTGTGAAGTCGTCATGGGCAACCTGGAGATCACCAGCATCGACCGCAACCGCAACCTGTCCTTCCTCAAGGTATGAAACTTACAACTATATCTGCTTCAGATGGAGCATTTATACTATTAATTATACTTTTTTTACACAGGGTAGTGCTCAGAATTTCAGGCATGACTGGGCCTGAAGTTTATTACATAGATACATTATTTACATAAATACTCAGTCATTTGTTGTTGTGCTGTATTATGACACCTTTGTTGGCAGAGAACAGTGTAAATACCTCTACATTAGTGATAGACATGACATCTCACTCTCATTTACATACTACACCAACAAAGAGGGGTTAAAACTTTTTATAAATTACAACACTTTAAAAAAAAAAAGATTTTGGCTAATCTGGTTAAGATATTGAAATGTCATCAGGAACTCACAACGGATATTTTTGGTTACTGTTATGACAAACACTGCATACTATTAAACACCTAGTACTGCAAAATGAGTGTCTCATCACCGTGCAGAGAGACCAAACCCGGGCAGGGAGTAGTTGCAGTGTTTCAGCACCATGGACAGAGACACAAAGCCAGTTGAGGGGATTAGAAAAATAGAATTTTCATGTTTTCCTTTACCATCCATAAAAAATGAACCAAACTTTGCACACAGGTCCAGTACCATACCAAACTTCCTTAGCTGAACACAGAAGCCTCTAGTCTTGATAGTGGCTACAGCAACTGTCTGCATTTCAAAAGTTTGACAACAAATCATTTTTATGTGCTACAGACATGCAACTTGTTGGCTGAGCCATGAGGTACCTTTTATATACTTCACTGTGCTACAAATCATATTTCAAATCATATTGACAGCACTGTGAATTCTGTTGGGAACTATAGAGACTAACTACACTAGGAGAGCAGGAATGATCAAACATGAAAATGATAAGACAACGGGTGATTCACATTAAGGCAGTTATTCACAAAACAGAACAGGAACAAGGTAGACACATAAGGAAGAATTTTTAAATAAAACTGGACATTAAGTACATGAGAAAAACTGAAAACTAACCAAAACCAGGAACAAAGCACTAAAAACCCAAGGTAAGTAAGGAGAAAGAATTAAAACTCTACAACAAAAAAAGGCCAAACTGAATACACATTCAAACAAAAAAGTGTCTCTATTAACCTAGAGGTCAGGACAAATGAGACTGTGTTTTGAAACTGGAAGACTATGTCCATTTAGCGGTTTGCCTTTGGTGTCTAAGGTTAAAAAATAACCCCTTGCAGAATCCACATTCCAATGTGTAGTTTTTTATTGTCTTCCAATTCTTTTACTGCTAAAATTGTCCAACCCTGACCCTTTAATTCTGTTTGCATTGCTCAATGGGATACTATACTTACAGCTTAACTTCTGACAACTTTCCTTGTGTTTCAAAGACAACAGTTGTGTCTACCTTTACTTTTTCACCTGAGGCATTGACCCTCTGTCCTGAGGGCGTTGTACCCTGCCTGGGTTTCAGCATCTTATTCGCGTATCAGTACAGACTAAAGCCCTTTGATAGTACAACACAAGAAGATGTAAAAAATAAGACCTAATAATGTTAGAGGCAGGGATAAGAAATGAATGAATGAAATGTCTTCGAGGTAGATGATGTACTGTATCTGTTTAGGATCTTTTCTGGACCAGTAGTCAGGACCAGTAGTCCTCATAGACCCTAAAAACCGCATCCTAATGAGTTTTTTATGGCTAGGATTTGAGATTTAGGTTAGAGATAAGGCCTTGTTTAGGCTGTTCAAAGGAATGGAAGTCAGTACAGTGTGCTAAGAAGAATAGCTGTACAAAACCTGAGGTTGTGTGTGTCTGTGTGTGCTTTTCCATCATTGAGACTATGTTTTAACTGAAGGAGCACATACTGAACGTGCCACCAAGCGTCACCCCCCCCCCCCCCCCCACCCCTGCTGTTTAATGAAGTGAGGTGTCGTCTAATTACTGGGCCAGTGCTATCAAATGAATTCCATAAACAGTCCCATTAGGCCCGGCGTCATTAGGGAAACAATTAGGCATCTGGGGAATTGTTAAGTTGATTTTTTTTTGGGGGGGGGGGGGTTGGCTCTGTGGTTGCTATGGTAACTATGTTGCCAACATCCCTTTGGTCACAGGATGACAGAGTAACCCAGTCTGTTTGGTATAGATTTTTTTGGCTTTAATTTCCAACTGTTACTTTTTTTCCAGTACCATTTTTATAAAATTTGTTTTAACAGAAACCCTGTAGTTTTATGTCCTTTCATGCATTTTCTTTGCCTAAACATGAAAAACTATAAACTTTTAACAATGAAACTGCTAACTTCCCTTTGGAACTTTTCTGCCAGTGTAAACAGTTGACATTTGATGTTTTCTCCTTCACATCACACCACATCAGGGTTGACATAAGCACAAGAAGAGACTTAAAAAACAAAGAAACAGATAACTCAGCTGTTATCATATGCACATTTGTATAGTTACAATAGTTACAATGGTTCAAGTTGATGACTTTTATCATGCATTTTGGCTTTTTAGTTAAAGCTCCACAGTGGAACATCTATCACCCACTGTGGACATCTAATTACAAAACACTGCAGTCTCTACAACCTATTTTCCTCCCTACCCAGTTACACATACAAGCACACTCATCTTGAGCTCTGTCTGGTTGTAATGTCCTGCATTCCTCAAGACAGCCAATCATGAGCACTGTGAGATCTCAGTCAAACAATTCTGCTTGCAACTACTGGCTTGAGATTAACTCATTAGGTACCAAAATTTAGTATCAATCCTCTTACACAACAATTCAGCTACTGTTTGCAACTGAATATTGTTATTATTAATAATAATAATAATAATATTAACAATAATACATTTATAAATTCTTTATGTCCTCCCTTTTCATTGCATTCCACATTTAAAAAAAAAGTTCAGCATCAACAATTCACTATGCACACATAAGCTGTGTCTCACTAGTCAAGGTTGCAAGGGTGCAAGTGAAGGAAACGAAAGTCAGACACTGTGAGGAATGAGACAGACTAACCCACACAACTCACTAGTTTCTACTTCTTCTCCTACTTCTTCTCCTATTAAATTCTGGCAGCTGATACACCAAGAGGCTAAATGCTGCCCCCCACAGTTTCAAGTTCTGAATCACAGTTCTCCTGCCCCTCGAAGTCTGACTGCGGATTTAAGTTTAAAATTTGATGCATTTAAAAATATCTGATATAAAATATAAAAATATAAATACACAGTAAAATATTTCCCCTAAATGTTACTAACTGGGAATATGATTTAAAAATATAACATAGATTTATGATTTGAATAACAGTATTTTAACAACATGATATATGTAAGTCAACTAATTATTATTAATTATTATTATTCAAATGCATTCAGCACTATAATTATTAATTATTCACATCAGATAATATTGGACATTAAAAAACATTAGAACTAACACAGGTTTGACAAGGTCAAATAGACCTGGTTAAGCTTCTTACCTTTTCGTTCTGATCCACAAACAATAATAATTAAATAATATAGAGAATGTGTGCAAATTACTTAATAAGTTCCTGTGATTAAATGAAAAACTTCAGAATTATACCTAATTATATCACAATTATATGTTGTTTTTTATTTTTATCATTATTGTTATTTATTTCTTTTTTTACTACATTTGCGTTTGGTTCACAATTACCCACCGAACCTGTTCTCGTGTTGCTGTAATAAAGATTTCTAGGATAGCTTCACGTTGGCCACATTTGTCAGCCGCATGAGAACGAGCCGACGATTCACAGCGCTGTGACGCATTTTGACGACAAATCCACACTTGGAGGATGTACAGTAGCCTGGACTATTGAGACACAGCTATATAACTGCACTTTGTGAGCAACGGGCTTAATGGCCGAGCAGAGATGACACACCGTGAACACTGGTTGTCCTGGGTGAAGCTGCAGCCAGGGAGGAACAGACCATGTGTGGATGGATGTGATATGGATGCAGGGAAGGACTCAGGATAGAGGGGGAAAAGGGAAGGAGCAGAAAGCAAGAGAAGAGCTAGAGGGCTGTCACTTTTATGGCAGGCAAGAACATCTGCTGTGCTAAAATTACAATGTTCAGCTACCGTGCCAAAAGGAATGTGTGTGTGTACCTGGTATTCCTTATGTTTTGGGGACCTAAATCTGTTTATTATGGGAACTTGTCTTCCTTATGGGGATACAAATCAAGTCCCCATAACGTTAAGTACTATATTTTAAGTTGAAGGTATGTTTTAAAGTTAGGGTCAGGGTCAGGGTTAAGGCACTAGTAATTATGTTTAAGGTTAGAGTAAGTCTCCAGGAATTAAATGTAATCAATGCAGTTTCCTCTGAAATCATGGAAACTAGGGTGTGTGTGTGTTTATATCAGTATGTATGAGGGAAAACCGGACAAAAGGAGAGTGCAGGACCAACTGGAAGAGTTGATTTTGCCAGGTGAGATACTGACAGTTGGAAGGATAAGAATGTTCTACAGTCTGCTCCTGCCCACTTTTCCTTTGAAACCTGACTTGTTACTCATCAGATGCAGGGTGAGAGCAGGAGGGCCAGAAATGTTATACAATAATTTATTTTCAGTTCAGACTGTGTCAGATCTGGGTTGATTTGTTCTCACAAATAAACCATGTGGTGTTTGATTTCACCTGCTTGCAGTGGAGTGGAGCTCACTCCATCAGGCTCCTGTAAAGCATAATTTCCTCCCAAAAGCTGCATTTTAGATGGTTGTGGAGTGCAGTTTTAAAAGAAAACCTGCTTTTACAAACATTACATCACTCTTGAGTGACAAAAACAGATTATGTTTTGATTATTGATTATGATTATTTTTTAAGCATGCCATATTGTTTAAATTGGACTTTTACAACAAATTTGAAAATCAAACTGTAGCTAATCTGTTTCAAATAATAGTTAAATGTATGGTTTTTACTATGATCAAACATACACCATAATTTCCAGAGTAAAATTAAACTTTGAAACTGTAAACTGTAAAACTGTAAAATTTGTAAAACCTTATCACTACTTAGTCATATTTTCTCCTTGTTCTTACCACATGATTCCTGGTTATTGTTTGTTGAAGTATAACATGCAAAAAGTGTGAAGGTGTTTTACAGCTTTCACATCCCACTGTTTTATGTTTTTTTTATTTATTTATTTATTTAAAACCATACAGTTATGCGTTCGGTTTGGAGGAAAAACATTATATAAAATATAATTAAATTCAGATTTTAAAGGTTTAAAATTTTATCTCATTCTATCTTTTTTTTAGTAATTATTTCATTAATTTTGATACTATTTATGTATTTTTTTTCATTTATTCAAACTTTGTCATTTACAAAATTAGATATACAGTACATAGGCAAGAAAATATAACAAAAGTGAAATTATAACATTATTACAACATCTGTTTAATGTTTGAACAGCTATAGAATGAAGTAAGGAACTTTACCATGCAAAATTACCTAAGTGGATAAAGCATAGGATTAATTGCTCTAGGCCTCTTCAGTGGTATTACCTCCATATTTGTTGTTAATGCAGCGGTTTTCTAATTTTCTCTTAGGAAGAGTAAAAGGTTGAAATAAGTCATAAACAGGCAGAATACCATATGAGGAAGAATCAGCTGAATAAACCTGCCTCTCAGTCTTTGTGAATTCAGATGCACTTGTCTGATGGGTGTCTCTGTTCCTCCCTGACCTACTGCCCTCTGTCTAGTTTGCTGGCGGACTCCTGTCTGTCACTCAGACTGACCCGTTTCCCTCTGGTTGTGAAGTACACATCAGCGCCAGGTGACCCACGCTGGCAAAACAACCAGCTAATGATATCACCTAGGCTCAAGGGCTCGTCATTAAAAGTCAGATCAATCTGGCGGCTCAGCCTGTGAAACCTGTGGCATGATGCCAGAGCTGAGAGACAAGGGGAATGTCCGTCCATTAAGCCAGCAAGAAACCTACAGTGAGGTACTCGGATCTTTTGTTAATTAAGGATTCACACAAATAAAAACTCCAGGCCGTATGAAGCTGAGTGTCCACCAGTTTTAATGTGCCGTGCTGCTACAGCAATGTATAAGAGGGAAATTGTATAAGACGATCTATGATAAACAGTTGATTCTGAACAAACTAGTCATATAATTTATAGTTTTAGTGCATTTTTAGTAATTAAATATAAGCAGTGCATATACATGACCATTTATTTTATGACATTCCCTAAAAGTTAAACTAACTTGATAAAAAATGTTGTTTAAACATTGAAAAGAAAGTCAGAAATTGTGTTTCTTTTTAATTCTTCTATTGATTAATTGTACATATGTGGGTGCCTGTCTTCTTCGTTGTGCATGGATTTCTGTGCAGGGTCTACATGAACCAGTGCAGAAATATGGAAAGAATGACCCATGAAAAGCCCTTTCAAGGTGTGTGAGAATGTAAGGACTGATCAGAATGTCCCCACTTTCCTTAAATGTACACATACAGAGAGACAGCAATGAAAAGATGAATGACATTCGTCACTGAGGTATATACTTCATGTCTACATGCAGGCACTCTTTACTCAGCCTATGTCAGGCAAGCACCAGCTGGGAAGAGACAGATTAAGAAGAGAGATATGGCTGTGGTATCTTTTTTTTTTCAACCAGCACAACCAGAGGAGAAAATAAAAGGAGATGAGCAAGAGAGAAAAGAGACTCCTCACACCAAAAAGCTTCATGTTTCCTGGGGCTGTATTTCAGCAGCAAATGAAGGAACTCAGTGATTCTGCTGTTCAGCTATTCTTACAGCCAACATACTTCAAAAATCTCTGTGTTGTCGTCCGCTGCAATGCTCTTTGCATTTTGTTTCATGATGCTGCAGAGATGTTTTATTAAATTACAGGATAAAATTACAAAGGGATAAATGTTTATCTCACAGTGACAGAGTTCAACTTAATTCTTGCTTTTGCACTTTGTCAGCCGAAGCTTGCACCCCCCTCCCCCATGTCCTTGATCTAACCTACAGAGATTAGTGTGCAATAGCAAGAGATTCCGGCAACTGTGTGTGTGTCATTATTCAGCATTCATCCGATCTCTTCTCTCACTGTCTGAGAGTGTGACCCTCTGCTATTAATTTACTGCCAGACAGTAATTCAGATGCTCTCTCACTCTCTCTGTCGTGCTCACTTCACACGTCTGTCCTTCAGATAATGTGTCTGCCATTCATCCAGCTTCGTCATGTTGCACTAAAAGGCCACATTGAGTACGTTTGTGTAGTCGGTCATGGTCGTGTGTTCTGCATAAACCTGTGGCCACAGTGGACATGCCCCCAGCATTTCAGAGAATCTTCTTGTATTTTTTCAGATTTCAAACTAAATTTTTAAAACTCTTTACAACATTTTTTGCCACTCAAAGTTGGCTAGCTGGTTAAGGACACATTTTCCTTTGGTTTGAGAAAAGTCAAAAAAAAGATATTTTCTATCACTTTACATGCACTTTACTTTAAAGGCCTTGTGAAATACAGGATATGTGTCCCTTTGTCCCTGTGTTAACTTCTCAATTATCTAAATCTCTGCCTATTCTCTGTCTGTAAAACAGTTTCAAGTGTGTGATAACTCATCCTCTGCTCAAGGGTGTTTTTTTTGCATTTCTCTCTCAAGGATAATGTTTTCTGAACTGGTGCACAGTAAATCCACAGTTTTAGGCAAATTAGGTGGAGAGATGTTGGACTGCTAGTTATAATTAACTCTAAGTTAGAGGCTGGTACACATCCTGTGCTGTTGCATATTGTAAACAGCATTTATATCCAATTTAATATCTAAATGAAAAATGCATCACTGTTAAAGCCCTGCACAGAGGCACAAAGAGGAATGGAGACCTAACTTTACCCTTCACCACTCTCTTTAATCTCTTTATTCTCCCCAGTCTCTTTTCCATTTGCTCCTGTTATCAGACTCAAAGGCTCAACACGTGCCTTGGCTGGTTTGACTATGCAAGGTGCTGCAGAAACATGACAGCCCAGTATGATGGCATATGATTGCAGTAGGTTTATACTGGATGTAAAAGTAAATATAAAAGGCTTTTTCAGAAGGACTTCGCATACCAGACGCGTTTTTTTTTTTTTTTCAATATTTTTTGAACATGTGTCAAGTCATATCACCTGGGTGATTTCACTGTGCAATATTGTGACTGATATTGTTTCAGACCATGGTCAATTTTTCTGAACTTCCTTTTCAGAGAAATTCACAGCTAAACAACCAGAATAAGTCTTGATGATGACCTACAGATGAAAGCTTCACAGCTAAACAATCGGAGAGAATGTTGTTAATGACGTACAGTCCGAACATTGATCACAGCGCCGGTTCACCTGCTTGGACTTGATTTCCAAAACCCTGTTCTTGTAAATAAAAACATAATCTATAAAACGATTCCAAGACGTGTAGATGGGGGTTGTAATGGAGCTTCAGTGGGATGGTGCATGTAAATCAAGTATAAAAATAGTTTTCACCGGAGATTACTCTGAACTACTGTCACCGCTGCAGCAGCAGCTGCATGTGTGTGTGGGAAGAGATTATTTCACCTCATCCTCAGAATTAATTCATTTCTTTGCATTGTGCTCGGTGTTCAAGGGAGGGGTACGTCGTAATTTCCATCCCATATTTTCACAACATATTTGGTGTGCAAAGACCTTTAGGCTACGAAAACCAAACACTTTATATTTCAAAGTGAGTCAGTTTCTGCCAATATCCCGTTTTAAATGTCACACGCTGAAGCTTTAAAGTCGATATGAAAAGCATTTGCTGACACTGACCCAAAGTCTCTCTATAAGATGTTATGTGATGGTTCTAGTTATAAATATTAAGATTTCATCATAACTAATTCTTTCATTTTCACTCAGTTTTGTTTGAGTTTGATTCTACTTAGAAAAAAACGGAGTGAATGTAAAACAAATGTGGAACAATTTTTTTAATAAAGAAAAGAGTTGTCATAAATCCTCATGTTGGACTTGAAAAGTGAATGTTAAAGACACAGCTATGATTCAAAATGTACAGATATGATTGTCTACTTTTATCTTTCCTTTGGAGGAACTGAGAAAGCTTTCATGGATTCCAGCATTGATTGCACAGCTTTAGGGTTGCTAATAGGGCTGAAACAATGCCTCGAATAATTTGATTACTAAAATTACTGGAGGCAAATTATCTGTGTTGAGTAATTGTTAAATAGAGTATTACATTTTGCGCATATGGGCAGTGGTTATTTCAGTTACACAATGCGCTCACTTACGCTTACGATATCGTTATCGCCAGAGCTCTTACGCGCATTTCAATAAATTCACACGCTCACACACCACACATGACATTTCTCACACTGTTAAGTGATAAAACTCACCGCACATAAATTAGTAATCTATGAATGGATGATGCAAAGACAGATTGCTCTGCATAGTCCATTTAGTTGTATTGAATTAGCAACCTATCAGCCAATCAGAAAATAGTATTTCTTGTTGTCGGGTAAAATCTGAAAATAGGTTTCCGTTGCAAGTATTTGTTCCACGAAAGCGCACGAACGCTGTGCATGTGTGCACAGGTTTCAGATGAGATGGAAGTGAAAGTGTCCGGTCAGGTCATCACTTTAATTATATCACTTAATTTATTATAAAAGCTGCTTATTCAAGTGTAAAGTGTATGAACACATCATTTACCTGTTTTTTGGTTTTTTTTTATTACTGTTTATGTCATACATTTAGATTTAAAGATGTCAGGAAAGAAGCAGAAAACTGTTCTTTCATTCTGGTCAGACAATTACCAATGCTGTTTAAGGGGACAATTTGGGGCCAAATGTCTCTTGGATCCATTTTTTTCTTTTTCGTTCTGAAAGGCAAAAATAAAACAATGTATTTGGTGTAGTGTAGTGGTCCTGCTCATCAACACTCACTCATGTCACTCCACACTAAGTTCCAAACTTGAGAGCCCTGGTGATCAAAATTATGGGACCACTACAAACTAAACCCAGAAACAAACAGTTCAGAATGTAGAATGTCCCAGGTTGTTTATCCGATTACTCGATTAATAGTCAGAATAATCGATAGATTACTCGATTTTTAAAATAATCAATAGCTGCAGCCCTAGTTATTAACACTATTAGATATGTAATGTATTAGATATGTATGTATTCGTTTCTCAGATCAGATTGTGTCCTTAATGTTTTTCATTTCCCAGTGTTGTCGAATTGTATGCCCACGGCTTTTTTTTTTTTTTTTTGGTGAATCAGAGAAGAGAACTTCCCCTTCTCACAGCAAAGATGTTATTTACACAGGGAGACAGAAAAAAAATAAAGGACAAAGCCAGTGATGAGGTCAAGTGCGCCTCTCTTTTACTCACTGCTCCTGCTCTTCTATAGATGTCTCACACTATTGTGCTCCACACTCCACACAGTGGCTGTCAGAGAACCTCTCCACCAAATAATGACACCACGATTCTGCATGACGGTTGGAGAGGGAGCGTTCTAGCCAGGCGAATGTACAGTGTCATTAACCTTTGAACCATATGAGGAGCTCATAAAAGAATGGGACTGTCGCCTGGAATGGGAGGCCGTTAGCACCTCGCGTGCCCCCAGCAGCGCCTGCATAATTACAGCTCTTAACTGCGGGAAAATTAGCACCCTGCTCGTGCCAGCCTACACGCTGCCAGATCACAGTGGCACCACTATCTTATGGTTTGGTAATTGTGGGGTAATTGAGATGTCCAAGTCCAATAGAAGAAAAATAGAACATTTTACTCTTTGTTTCATTCTTTTTCCCTTTGGCTCTTTTACTATGTAGCTGTTTTCCTGCAGTTGAGATATTTGTAAATCAGAAGTAGAGTGGGGACTTTTGAAGCTTCGAAAAGTGATATAAACAATTACAGTTTGTTTTATAAATTAGTTTTGTATCTGTTGAAAAGGGGAAAGCAGAAAAAAGAAAACACGTTTAAAATAATTTCCTTCTGTTTGCTTTTTTTTCCCTTGTTAAAGCCATGCTGCAGTATTAGCAATAAAGCTGCAACAGCATTAACACCTTGTTTCATGGGAGATGTTGCTTCAGCTGAATGAACGGAATGATAATTTCTGCTTTGCTGCTGTTGCTGCTTCAGCATGTTGATGCCTTTTGAGATTACAGAACTTTTAAAATAACTTGATGCTATTAAAAAAAAACATCTTTAAAGAGCATTTGAAGCTGAGGATATTTTATTGCCTGGCAAATTCAGTGGCTTAACATGATGAATTATACAGTATACTCTGTTCTGAAGGAGAGTCAGTAAACGTCAAAAATGTGCAGCAGAAGCTTAAAGTGAGTAGAGGAACATTTTACAGACATTGTGCCTGTTTAATCTTCATGCCTCTACCATCTTGGAGATGCCCTTTTTAAAGAGATTTTCAGCATATATATGTTCTTCTATCCCTGCTGGGAGCCAGGTTGCCTTTGGTTCAATTCCACATTGATTACATTATATTTCAAGCAATTCTAGTATTTGATAATATTGGTAATATTTGATAAGCTCCACATCTGACTTTTGGATGGATGTAGTTGTTTGGTTTGCATAATTGAAACTGCTGACCATACTCTCACACTTTGAAATGAGTTTATGGTCTCAATCAGTTGATCAGATGTTTGCCATTGCAGTATGATGTCCATTCTGTAATTTATGGTACCATTGAGTGTCAAACAGCCATTAAAGGAGGATGATGCTCTAATGAAATTGACAGCAAGTGTCACTCAGCGTGACCTGTGGGTCCTTGGGCTCTTAATAAATTCTACCCCTCCCTTCATCTACAACTTGTCATCTAAATATGGTTTTAAAAAGTACAAGATGACAACAGATATCCTGCAAAACTCTGTGCTTCAAAGTGGCTGTTCATTTTGAGCTGACATTTGATTACTACAATGGCTGTCAGAGAATTGTATTTTATTTTTTTTTCTTTCAGCAACAGCATTAAACCACTTATCAAAACAAGGCGGAACACTCATATTAAATGTGAGGCATTTCAAAACAGATGCTGTGCATGTTGTTTTCAGGGCTGGCACCCCCTTTTTTCCAGAAAAACTGTAAAAATAAATAGACCAAAAATAAGAATTTGGGACTGACACTGTCAGGCCTGATTCCTGTGAGAGCCGCAGCTCCTCTGTTTGGATGTTGGGATGTCTTGTGCCCCCGGGGGGAGCTTGGTAGGTGGTACGGCTGAGATGCTGCTCTTGCTCATTACTGGTCTCCTGGTTGTTTAGCCTGCAGCTCTGGAGAGTTGTTGTTTTCAAAGTCAAGAGAGGTGCAGAGAACATAGACAAAAACATTTTCTTCCTGTGAATATTATTGAAACTGAAATATCAGGACTGTTCATTAAGAGCTAAGTTGATGATATCCATTCACTGATGCGTGACAAATACCTGCTTCTATGAAAAAAGATTTTAACATTATAATCAAAAAACAGAACGACCGTTGAAAGACTCCGTGAAATGACACCAAATGGTACTTGACTGTAAAGTTAGTTTCAAGCTGGATATTCCACACACTGACTCTTTCAGATTAACAGTAGCTGATTTTTTTAGACTCCCTTCTGTATGAAGGAGGGGAAAACAAGATTTGTACTCCAGCCAAAGTTGCATAACACACTTTTAATTATATTTCTACATCAGACATAATTCTGTCAGCTGTAAATTCTCCACTCCAACCAAACAAAAACCAAACAAAATAATATTCTAAATAAAGGAGAGACACAATCAATGCCACTCAGGATGACAGACTTCTGTTTCTGGCAAATAATATTAGAAATTGAGCTGGGCCATTTGCCTTGACTATCAGTTCTATGTTTTAAGTTAGAATCAATTCAATACTTTATGTTTTAGTTAAAAGCTGCCTGAGCTTCTTCCTGCTGTCAGTGATTTCCCATCCAGGAAGTATTTATTCCTTTCTACTCTACTGAGAGGTAGGAATCCTCTAACACTACAGGTGCTGTTAATAAAGTAGTATTTATTAAAATTGTTAATAAAGTAATGAAAAATGTGAGCAGGCAAAGTAACGCAGAAAGGATGTATTTATTGAAACTCATTACAAATTCATTTAAACTTGATTTAGGCAATCCTGGGCAACCCTACTGCTAAATAATGAATGAATGAATCTTTATTCCAGTTACATTCAGATACAATGTAAAGATAAAGTGAGCTCATTAAACACAAACATCCTAATAACCAAAACCAAAACCTGTACAAGGAGAAATCACTTCTGCAGAAACACAAGCAGTTCATTGAACAATGCCCGCTGCTGCTGTCACCTTGTGCTAATGGATGTACATTCATTCATTTTTCATTCATTCATCATCTACTTCTTTACCGTTCACATGAGGGTCACGGAGCTGCTGGTGCGAATCCCAGCTGACATTGGGCAAAAGGCGGCATCACAGTCAATCGCAGGGCCACGCATAGAGACAAACAACCATTCACTCACACATGTACATGAAATCCGAGAACCCACTGAAATCCACCTTCTTGCTGTGAGGTAGTGCTAGCCACAAATTAATTGGGGCATTAAAGATTGATTGTTGCAAACCGTAGTTTACCATGTTATATACTTGAGAATCCCTTTAAGGTACATTTAAAAGAGATTTTAAAAACAAACAAAAATTTTTTGCAATAAATCATCAAAGTATGGACAATCGTGAAATTAATTAAATATTTAAATAAACTGACAACACTAAACTATAACTATGTAACTCATTAAACATGTATAAGCACCAAATGTATTCTAGGCATTCATCTCTTTAGGAGTATGTTGCAAAAAACAAAAAAAAACACTTTTTTGTTGGCTTGATCAAAGCAGACACGGTGCAGAGCAGAGGTCTCGGAGGTGAAATTAGAGTCTTGCTGCTTCCCTGGCATGGACGTGTAAGAGTGATTACCGCTAAATTAAAAGGTACGACCATAAAAGCGCACCATGACTGAACTCCCGCAATTCATCAAAACGATCCCCCCGCACGTCTTTTGCTTATCAAATTGTAAAATATTGTCCATGACACCGGCGTAACAGGGGCGTAATTAATGCACTAAATCAATTCTGAATCGCTCAGTGAAGAGCGGTCCTGCTGGGATGCCGTCATTATCACAAATTATGGTGGCAGATGCATGGGGGCCAAGAGGAATGAATGAAGTTCCTGCACAACCAGTCCTCTTCGTTCCCCACTTTGCTCTGTCTCACTGAGTCTTAAGAAGCGTGCAAATAGTTTCATTACCGAGGACAATTTTGAATTTCATGTTCTGAAATTAACCTGCAGTTATTTTAATGACACCACGCAGCTTGTAATTTTCAGACATAAATCAAAGAGATGAATATACACAATAGTTGATGTTGTATTTTTCATATCATTGTCAGCACACAATTCCCACAATATTTCAATAGTTTATCAGTTAATATTTAAAACTTAAAGACTTGTGTGATGTCGGATTTTATCACACACTAGCCCTCTTTACAAACTGGTAGCATCCTCACTTTCCTCGAGTTTGGGTTCCAAAATGGCTGCCTCCATACAAACACTGCTACTTTTAAAGTTAATAGCACTCTTTGTGCTACACATGGTACTGTTTACTTTTTATATGTTGCCATGCTGTTTATTTGCACAAAATACCACGTAGAGGTTGTTAGTGCTAATGGCGAGCTGGACGTCCATGGTTGTTTCCTTGAACGCCATGTGTCTTGAACGCCATGAACTTGGAGGTGACGTCATTCCCAGCTCTGAAATGAATCGCTCAGATCATCATTTTAAATGTAGGGTATTATTACTGCAACACTAGTGTCACTAAACTCTTCCTCAAGTCTGGCTACAGTAGTTGCTGGAACATGAAGCAGCACCTGGACCACTTCTAAATGTTTTTTGCAAATACTATCCACGTACACACCCACATAAATATGGGTTCCTTGGAAAATAATACCACTGTCATTATTATGCATGAATGCATCTACAATATGTACTCTGTTATTGTGTTGCCCAGATTATTTCTTATTGAACCAACTTTAAGTTTTTTACATTCTTTGACCACAATAAGGGCAAACTGAGCTTCCACTTTTATCAGTACAATACAGCATGTACATGGCTGTTGCTCCTCAGTCGGACTCTGCCCTTGGATGATGTCTGTTTATAAAAGCAAATCAAACAGTTGAAGAAGACGGACAGGGGCCCTCCCACACAGGGGCGCGCTCCTGCTGAGGAGCTGGACCTTTGCAGTAATGAGGGTTGCTTATATCTTCTGTAAAAACCTCTAATGATCTTACCACCAAGCTGTGGGAAGTTTTTTTTTAAACTATCTTGAATATCACATCCACTAAATCCTGCTTGTGGTACAGGCTTCGAACCATCAGCAACCCCATATTCATCTGCGAGGAAAAACGAAGTTGGCCCAAATAACCCATCATTGCAAAACACCCATAAATAATGGAGTTTCTCTTGTCCCAGTCTTGTCTCACACAACTTAGCATGAACTTTCTGATAGCCTCAGATCTTAGCTGCTTACATATGAATAGCAATGTGATGAGCACAGTCCACAGGGATGCACTATTCTGTGTCAGGCTGAATTTAGCCAAGCTTGTGTGACCGTGCTGATATCATATGCCTTCATTCTCTGAAGGCAGTGCATCATCTCTACAGGATACATTATGTATGCATATTGCATTTTTATGTCATTATCTGAAGATTCCATGACTCACATTGATTTATATGATTTTTTTCTTCTTCCACACTTCCACATAATATTTCAATTTGAAGTTGGATTTTTGGAGTTCAGGTGTTGATTAAAGCTGTGCGTTTGCATATGAACTCACAATCCCACTTTATGTGCATGCAAAATGCTCTGCATCTGTCTCACACTGTCTCACAGTTTTTTTATTTTTATTATTATTCCCAGGGTAATGACAGTGGCACAGGATGAAAAGGTGAAGAAAGAAAGAAAGAAAGAAAGAAAGAAAGAAAGAAAGAAAGAAAGAAAGAAAGAAAGAAAGATTTGTACAGAAAAAAAGGGCAGGAACAGTTACATAGTTCTAGCGATGGAATTCTTATGTTTGTATTGTCACAATTTACTGGAGTAACAAATGGAGTAACAAAGTACAATTTACTTTAGATTGTAGTAGTCTAGAAAAAGTGTGGTTCCCTCACATTTTGTTTACAATATGCTGACGGGTAATAATGGAATTATTGATCTAAAAGCAGGAAATATTTCTGTTGTCACTTGTTAGTTTACAGAATTTTTTTTTTGTTTAAATTCCACAGGGTGCATGTTGAACAACAACAAGATAATAGTATGTTTACATTTATTTTAGTTAAAAAAACATCATATTCTGTAACCACAGTTTATTTATTCAGTTATTTAATTTAAAAAAAGGCTGTATCCTTTTTTAATAGATGCATTGGGAAAGTTCTGCTTTTATTCAGTTTATATAAAAAGCAACTGGACCAGCACACAGTGATGAGCTGAACTCTGAGACACACCTTGCTCCTCTAAAATAGTGTTAGGATGAGTGCACGTTAAATGTGGATGCAGGTTGTTGCTTTTTCATGCCAGGTGGCGCCTGAATGCTCACTTAAGCACTAAATGGGAGAGACCCAGTGTGCAATAATTGGCGTTATAATACCACTATGCTATTGTTGTGCTGTTTGCTCTGCTCTTAATTAATTCACTCTCATAGCTGTAGGAGCAATTTCTTGTCTTTGGGGATACTTTTAAGTATGTGTCACATGTGCTTCATTGATCCTGCCATTTACTGTATTGAACCCAGCCTTCTCCCTGGCATCTTCACCACAAATTAATTAATGGTTGTGGATAATTTGTTTCTCTCGATGCCTTTTTAATATCTATGTCTCACAGCTGGCTTTGGGAAAATACGCCCTGCATCATACTGCTCCTGCCATGCTAAGCGGAAGGAACAGATTGCGTTCCTCAGTGACATTTACACTTTCGGTGTGTGGATGTGAACACGTGGCTGTGTGTACACTATGAGGTACTCATGACATCTTTCTATGCCTGTCTCCTTGTCTCGGTGAGCTAACATGAGTGCGCTTGTGTTAGTTTGGGGCCCCTTCACTCCCAGTCCTTCTGTTGTGAGCCCCAATGAGCCACCACTGCCATTATCTCTATGGATTTCACAAGTCTAAATCACATACATAACATAAAGTTGAGGACAAAGTTTTTGTCCTCAATTAAAAGGTCAGTTCTTAAGAGGGCTAATAATTTTGACCCTTGTAGTTTTGGTTTTTGTGGAATAATTTCATTTCTGTTTGCAAAGTCAAATAATGGACACATCCAAAATAAAACTGTGATGTCTGAAAAAGCTGTGTTAAAAATTCTTTGCTTAAGAAATACCTGTAAAACAATGAAATTTTCCTGCGGGGCTAATAATTTTGTCCTCAAATGTACATCCAAATCCAATCAAAAATGTTTCTTACTCAGAGACTGGCAGCAGTGAATGTCTTGAAAGAGGGTGTTTGGTTGGATTTTTTCTGTTATTCTGTTCAAACCCTGCCTTATTGGAGCTAATGGGCTAATTTTGTCATTGCAGCAAAATGACACTTAAAATATTAAGCAAAATCCGCGAAACATCACCTGCTGATAAATTGCATTTTTAAAAAAGCAATGACCAAGTGTTGTGTGGTGTGCATATTTCCATCTGTTTATTCCATTACATTTCTATTTCTTTGTGCTGCAGCTCTGAATAGACTGTAATTCCATTAGAGCTACTGCCAAGTCAAACCTATTTATTACCTGGTGCTATATAGTGTGTGTATATATATATATTCCTGAAATATATTTTAAGCAGGTAGCACAGTCTTCTCCCATATTATTTAACTTATGCCTCTTGAGATATTTGCATGCTGGCTGAAAACTTATTTCAGGTATTTCCACTCTTCTCAGTAATCTCCTCTGCTACTGGGTGTTGCTATGAGAACTGTTTTGTACCACAGTCTGAAATGTAGGCTTTCCCTGAAACAAGTCTCACCATAGTATTCTAACTATTATTGTAAAGATAACTGTGCAGTTTTGTTGCATTATTTTGCCTAGTTGTTCCAAGTTTTTCCAAAAGTGGGACACGAGCAAGGCTCATTGTAAACTGAGCAAGCTACAAAACTGGACACACACACTCAAACTTGACAGTCAACAGAGGTGAATATAAAGTTACAAGTACAGTATTCAGTTAGAAAACAGATGTTACAAGTGTATGTGCGCTTCATCTGACTGGTGTCCATATAAACAGATGTCACCACGTGTCACAATGATTGAGGTTTAAATATGATTGGCTTTGATTGTTTAACATGTCTACTTCTTTGATGGCTCAATACCAAAATCGCAACCTTTCATTTCTACCAATATTAACACCCATCTGTTATAGTATTTTCAAGCAATTTATCATATAGTATGACATTTGTGCAATGCACTTACCACTTAGATATTGACAACCATTTCAAAATCTTAATGCGGCATTTGTATTACAGAAATATACAACTCTTTGTTGTCGCATGATGGTGCTGGTGAAATTCTCACTTGGAAGTATGTTTCCCATGTTAAGTGAGGTATTTATGCTATAGTTAGCTTAACTTTTTTCTCTGTACAATATTAGGTCCAGTCGCTTTGGCAGGGGCCACATGATTGGTGTGCTGGTTAGCACTGTTGCCTTTGCAGCAAGAAGCGCCCAATTCGCGACCTGATCGGAACAAGGGCCTTTCTGCATGGAGTTTGCATGTTCTTTCTGTGTGTAGGTTATCTCCGGTTTCCTCCAACAGTCCCCCCTGCAACCCTCCTTTGCAGGATAAAAGACAATGGATGTGATGGATGGATTTTGGCCAGTGCCAGACTGATACTGATGCTGAATATGGTATCTGTTCATAGAAATCTCACCACCACCTAAGTGGTTATGCAGTAGCAAAGTGACATAAGCATGAATGATCACAGCTTTATATGGTACAATGCCCCCCCGAACCTGGCATTAAAATGCATGTATTGTGATCAGATTAAAATTGGATAATGCCTGACCACTTGTAAGTTCAAAGACAGATTGTTGTCTGATCTGCCAAGCCACTTTGGGAGGTGGTCGGAAACACTTTGCAACCACCTTGAACAGAAGTGTAAATGCAATGCCCCTGCTTCGAAAAAGCGGGGGAGTCCATACAATAACAAACGTTGTTGATATGGAAGTGCACAGCATGTGACACTGTAGTCTGTTGCAAAACAGGGGGAGTTGACATAAGGGGGGCACAACTGTGATCAGATAACATTCAGATCTTGATGTGGACCACAGAGACATGTTACCAGGTATAAATGCATGTGGTGAAACACTATCCAATTCCTATCTGATCACAGAAAACGCATTCTAATGCCAGGTGTAAAGCGGGGGCATTGATTTGCAGGAAATAGCTTTTTGTAGATGCTGATTGGCTTAGATAACCAATCATAAACATAAACTCTGCACCATGTATGTGCAGAGTTTATGTTAATGCGCAAAATCAGACATACATATCTGCAGTACTTTTTATTCAGCAGGTTGAAACTTATCGTGTCCTTAACGTTAGATTCCAGTATGAATCTTATTGATTTAAATAAAATATATTCAAAAACACGTGCAGACACATGCGCAGACACACCCACTTTTTGCTACAAATCAGGACATCCATCTCTGACTGGGGCAATTTGACTCCAGAGTAATGAGGGAGTTTAGTGCTGAAACGTGGCATGCTTGACAAAGCACTGAAGATGCCAACGCCATAATTTTCCAATAGTAGGAGAAATATCCTATTCAACCACACACACACACACACACACACGTACACTCATGCTGTATTAAGAGACAAACCAGATAAAATCTGACATGGTTGTAATCAGTCCCGCAGCTGCTTGCTTACATGTCCTGAATATATTTGCTGTTCACAGTTTGCTTTTCAACAAGGAGAAAAAGAAAAAAAGGGAAGTCAGGCGTTTGTCTTTTGAGCTGAATCTCTTGTGTCCTTATTAAATTTTCTCTATCCAGTATGATTCACTGTTTCACATGTTGCACTTCAGTGCAGTTAAATAGCTGTGAGTGTGCTCTTCATGTCCTCAGTAGCTCCCTGTAACACAATAATCACTATTAGTTTGTTTCCATTTTCTTTATCTCCTTTCCTTTTCACATGAACTGATTTTTAAGGATGCATGGTTAATTTATAAAATACAAAACCTAACAGTGGCACAACCACCAGATAAGACTGTGAGGAGCCCTACAAGTGTACCACAATAGGTGAGGGTGTGCTGCTGCAGTTAACAGTACTGCACTTGCACGGGAAGGGATTTATTTTATGTCAACACAGACGGAGGCAACAGGAACATTGCGCTAGCAAAGCTTAACAGCTGCAAACTAAAAACAAAGTGTCCATTAAAAAAGTTTCAGGAGTAATTGCTTTGATTGCTTAGAAAGCCTGGTCATTCAGCAATTTGATGAACATTTCTGTCCAGCGCCAACCTTTTTTGTTGCCACTGTATAAACTCCCTCAATGAGGTCTTATAGTGTTGCTTGACAGAGCCCATTATCAGATTAAAGCTGCAGTCTTCAACATATTTGCATTCATATGGGCTGTACCATGGATTCTGCACCTATAGCCACATTCTAGCTCTGCATCTGACCAATTATTATTCTCTTAGAAAAGTTGTAATACACCTTTTTCTTACCCAGAGGAGTGGAGTGACATTGGGTATCTGGGTCCTCGTAGCCTTCCATGTTTCTCCTGCTGGGATCATTGGGCGCCCTCATGCAGTGGATTGGCCCCTCCCATTTGGAGATCCTGCCCATTCCCACAGCCTCTGTCCTATGCTGTGGTGACTGTGAATAATGAGGGACTTAAATGAGATCCAGGCCACAGGTGACATGATGCTTCTCACTTTTTGTCCCTCCATGTCTCGACTGTCAAGGGAGCAGAGGCTAGCCTGTGCCTGACATACACTAGCTTTGTCACATAACTACATTATGTTGGGTCCCCAAAGGCTACAGCATAATGCAATACATCGCATGATGACTGTTGCTAGGTTTGCTACAACAGCTTTGCTTCATAAGTTATTAATCAGAGTTTTCACCCGGGCTCAAGGATCAGATTCTGTACCACACTGTGACTGTTTAGGTCTGCAAATGCACTGTAAACTCTCTTTTTTAAAAACGCATTTCAATTTAATTCAGAATCAGGGTCACATAGTAAATGCGTCTTGACAACACAGAAGCCTCATGGATGCCACTCCTGAAATGGACTAATGTGAGATTGTCGGGCTGTCTGAGACGATAACTATCAGTGCTGAGAGCCAGAAGCAGAGATCCCCCCCCCGACTCCACTATGACACACAAATGCCACTGTGTGACAACCCAAAGTCATTGTCAAACACTAGTTGGCAGTGATAAAACTTAGTCTCTGTTCTGTTCTGTTCGACTCTGGCTCTTTTCTTTCCTTCCACTCAATCCACTGGCCTCATAAGCAGCCGCAATAAAAAAATGTCCCTTTTCATGTATTTGTTGCATTTATTAATCAGTATTTTTAAAGTGAATAGAATCAGTGTATAACTTTTGGTGTTATGTGTTTTTGATGTTAATCTGCCTCTGTTTAGTCTTTGTGAACAAAAGTGATGTAACAAATTTGAATGCTGCGTGCGTAAACTAAATGGGCTCTGTCAAGCTCTACTGGTTTATCTTGTCCAACTGCTGAAAGACCAAATATTTTTGAGTAGTAAGCTACAACAGTTACAACTACAAAAGTTTTTTTTCTTTCTTTTTTTTTTTTTTAATTTC
>JAFBJR010000237.1:952996-1077065 GCA_016785285.1 Brachirus orientalis | reverse complement strand
ATTTAATATATATATATATATATATATATATATATATATATATATAATAGCCTGCTTGGTTTAATTTGATGATGTGGCTGAAGGCCCCTTGGTCACAATTTGCAAAACTCGGATCTGATCCATTCTGATTGGATAGCCCCTCACTACTTGGAAGCACAGGTTTAAATACACCCAAGACACAATGGGGACGGATTGTTATCTGATTTGCTAAACCACTTCAGGAGGTGGTCGGACATGCATTGTGACCACATTGAACAGAAACATAAATGCAATGAGTCGCTGATGCATCTCCATCTCCTCCTCTCTTCCAAAAAGCAAAGAGGAGTCCATACTGTCTAACGTGGTTGTTGTTGATATGGCAACATACAGGATGTGATGCGGTAGTCTGCTGCTGGAAATCTTTGCAGAAGATCTCTGTACGCTTACCATCTGAATGAAGAGAAATTAGAATAAAATGCTTAAAAATGAGTGAGCTCCTGACATATAGTTGAGAAAGTATAAAAATTCCCCTTTCGAATAACCTTTTTCATAATTCATGGCATTTGATCACAATTACTGCATGGCTTGATTCAGAGCACTGTGCAGGAGAAGCTACACTTCCACTCAAAACCCCGTTCAATAAAATCTTTTGATTGGGCTGAGCAAGAAATTTACCTTTGCTTTTCCCCTATAATGTGCTGGTGGAGAGGCTAAAATACCTGAAAGGGAGTGGATTCCAAATCGTTCTCTGCCACCAACATTAAAAGTGCTGTGTGTGTTTTTTCATGTTTGATGTGGTTTCCATTTGAAGCGAGCAAACGCCCCATATGAGATGCTCCTTAAAAGTTCCCTAAAAAGAACTCAGAACCAGATACCTGCTCGATGACATTTTATGCGACTGGATTTTAGTTTTTACAAAATCGATGGCCCTCCTCCTCCTCCTCCTCCTCCTCCTACTCTTCTCTAAGACCTTTCATAAACAGGATTGCTTCAAAATCTTGAATGTCACACCTGAGCACTCTCATTATAAGCAGCCAAAAAGTTGCATGAGGTGAAGGAGTATGAGCTCATTCACTTGAACATGGAATAAACATACACATCCCCACTTTGATGACTTTGCAGCCACATGGAGGAGTCAGATTGAGGCGACACTCTGTTTCCGGGTCAAGCTCTTGAGAATGGGCAGTCTTGCAGCTGAAATGTGCCACTGTACTCTCCCTGACTCGCTGGTGTAGTGCTCTATATGTATGGAAATTAATCATAATCACCATTATCACCTTCCTCGTATTTTATAATGCTGTCATTATACAGTATGTTGTTTTGCTTAATTTCGTTGTTTGCCCTCCTTTTTCTACTTCCATGCTCCAACCCCATCTTTATGCCATCTCCCTCATTGGCACTCGAGTGTTGTTCATTCACTTTCCGCGACTTTTTCATCTGTGCTGCCATACTTTTATTTTTTTATTTTCACTCTGTAATATTTTCTCTGGAAGTCGAGAGCAGCTCTGACGGTTTTTAGGCCTGCTTTGTTCTGATTACATCTTAATTATCTCAACATATCAAACTGCCTTGATGTGATCATATCTGACTGTCTCATTATCCAGAAAAAATTAGGATTTGGTGGTGTTATCCTGAGGTAAAATCTGAATTACCTTGTTATCTTAAGATTTCAAACACTGTTTTCCCTCATTATTTTGAGACAACAGAGCTGGTGTTTTTCGGAGCTCCAGCTGCTTCATAGCACTGGTGTTGCTTCAGTCTATCCAAATCTGCTTAGCGTGATGAAAGCAATGCTGCAAGAGGGAGAGACCAGACAAGGTTACATCTTTAAAAATTTTCCACAGTTGAAAAGGAAACACACAACACTTTATATACCAATTCATTTCACTTGTGACATTTTCAGGTAAAATAATTTCAAGTTGAGTGTAGTGCAATTGTAAAAGGGGTAAACCAATGATTTTCTAATCTTTTTGGTTTTTGTTTTTTATATAAAAAATATTGCACAACAAAAACAACATTAAATAATAACAAATGTATACAGGAGAACTTTGTTTTTCTTCTTCTCAACCTCATTAATCATCTCAAGCTTATCTCATGACCCTTTGAAAAGTTGTGCAGGCTATATGTTTGAAAATAAACTAGATTAAACTATTCAGCAGCAGCATTTTTAAGTTTTGAAAGTTAGTTACAGCCTCTCTTTAACTCCACCACCAAAAATCCTGCCCCACCACTATAATTTATTTAACTCTATACTCCATCTTGGTCAGATTTTGCTATACTGACATAATTTAACTCAAATAAACTTTTGAATGCAGGATGCAAATTTCTATCGCACTGTTAAAACCAGCTGCAAGTTGCTCCATGGCTTGATCATGGACTGTTTGATACAGGATAATTGACAGTCAGTCTTGGCTGCTTTTGGCCTCTACACATTTCCACATCGTTGATCAATTGGCAAGTACGTTAGACAAATAAATTACTGTAGAGATGTACACTATTAATCTAGACAAATAGGTTGTCTTGCATGACAGATCATATTTGTAACGCACTTAATGAATAACAACAATAATGCTAAGCATAACTAGAATCAAAGACAATCATAGACTACAAATAAACAATAGGATTAGAGGATGTTGACAAATTAAATAAATTCTAACATGAGTGAACTGTTGCTCGTGGGCTGTGGGTAAATTAATGTTGCTTTTACAGGAAAAATTATTAAACTACAGATGAGATATTGCTACAAGATAAAGGAAAAGGAAGGTTGCTGTTAGCTTGCTAGAGTTATAGATTCACTCAAAGCGGATTATCCACAATATAGCACCAACAAACCTTATAGCAATAGCCAACATTACTATATAATCAACACACTAGGCATTACATTTTTATAGTGATGTACATTAAGTAACTTAAGATGGAGTTTAGATGGTTGTCATGGAGATGGCCACATAATTTGGAGGAGTGGCAGATTCTACAGGTGAGCATCTCATTCAACTGCCATTCTTTATTTTAATACCTACACTTTTTGTGAGTGCATTTTATCTCATTGCCCACTGGTTACCTTATTTTTACTTACTTTTATTCCACTCTCTTTTCACAAACTGTTGCCAATTTAGAATAAGTATGAATCTGCTGTTTGTATTTCAATACCGTGGAAAACATTAGCTTATTGTATCTGGAAGGGTAAAAGGTTCCTGGACTCTGCAGCTCTCTGCTTCATATCAGGCACTAGATGTTTCCAAGACAACACCCACAAGCTTTCTATCATGATTATGTTGGATAGAGTAAATAACGCAGTTTCAGCTCCTCTGCCTGGGTCTCAGTGCAGTGTGAATATCCTGGAGATACAAAGAGCAATTTACCCAACATGTGAAATTCACATTTCGCCCTAAGGTAGTGGAAGAAGAAAGGAAAAGAGAGCCTGTCGGGACCACCAAGGATTCTGTCTGACTGAGCACTCGCATACAAGGCCACTAATTGCATGCAATTGATGGACAAAAGCGCTAGAGGAAATGTTAAACTTGCAGTGCATTATGGGTTGTTGACCTGTGTGTCTTGTCTGTGCCTTGTGGCAGTGTTTGCTTCTTTTCTCTCCACTTATATCAAAATAAATTAGACAGGTACTGGATATGTTCTTTTTCATGTGGGAGCCATATTTTTATGATTGTGCATATGGAGGATGCCATAACAGAGACAGAAAATGACAAAATAACCTTCTATATTTGAAATAAAATACCGTAATTTCCGGACTATAGAGCGCACCTGATTATAAGCCGACTACATTTTTAGAGGAAAACCGATTTTGTACACACACAAGCCGCACCTGTATATAAGCCGCATGTGCCCACATTAAAACATGTAAACATATTTACAAAGAAAGACAGTACACAGAGAGAGTTTTCAAAGTTTTAATAATATAACTTAAATAATAATATAACTTTCTTCCCAAACGGTGCCTGTGACGCGGCAGTAAAACGGTAGCAACATGGTAGCAACACGCTAGCAACACAGTATAACAGGTCTGGTAAAACAGGTCTGGTAAAAGAACATACCCGGTACTGGTAAAAATCACGGTAAGCCGTCTTCATCTTCCTCCTTTGAACTGAAGCCATGGAAGTCATCGTCCTCAGTGTCGGAATGAAACAGTGTCATATAGACGTCGTCACACACTCCTCAGTCTCAGCCTCTCTCTCGCTGTCACTGTCGCTGGCACTCTCATCCTGAGACAAATCCACTCCCGATTTTGTGCCCTCCTCTCCGTCACGCAGCAGACCGGCTTTTCGGAACCCGTTGGTGATGGTGGATTTTTTGACGCTGCCCCACGCTGTCAGGATCCACTGGGAGACTTGTGAAAAAGTTGCCTTTCGCATGCGGCCAGTTTTAGTGAAAGATTTCTCGCCGCTAGTCATCCAATTCTCCCATTCAACACGGAGCGCCACTTTAAATGCACGATTCACACTAATGTCAAGCGGCTGCAAATACTTCGTTGTGCCCCCAGGAATCACAGCTGGAATGGAGTTTGTCCTCTTGATGGCTGCTTTCACAGAATCTGTGATATGTGCCCTCATGCTGTCCAAAACGAGTAATGCTTTTTTTCTATGAAAAAATCCTCCCGGTCGCTTGCCATAACACACGGTCAACCATTCTTTCATTAGGCTCTCTACCATCCACCCTTTCATGTTAACTTTCACAACAATGTCTTTCGGAAATTTTTCTTTTGGCATAGTAATCCTCTTAAAAATTACCATTGGTGGAAGCTTCAGTCCAGATGCAGTGCAGCCCAAAACACAGGTGAAATGAGTTCTCTCATGTCCGGTTGTTTTCAGCGTGACATATGCTTCTCCTTTCTTGTTGACGGTCCTGGTGAGGGGCAGGTCGAATGTGAGAGGTACCTCATCCATATTTATGATGTCGTCTGGTCCAATTGAATTCTCTGCTACCTTTGTTTGAATGAATTTGTGAAAATTTGCGACTTGTTCCTCGTAGTCGGGAGGGAGTTGCTGACACAGAGTTGTCCGTGTCCTGACAGACAGACCTTTTCGATTCATAAATCTAAGACACCACGACGGTCCTCCTTTGAAATCCGGAATTTTCTTTTCGGTGGCGATTGTTTTTGCTTTCAGTCTGATCTGCACAGTCGAAACACCTCGACCATCTGCTCTCTGTGTGTTCACCCAGTCTTCTAGAATGTTTTCCAGTTCGGGCCACCTGCTTTTATTACCTCTGAAAGCTTTTTTCGTCTTTTTACATTGCTCCAGTTCTTCCCGCTGCCGCTTCCAGCGTCTCACCATCGATTCGTTTATGCCAAGTTTACGTGCAGCAGCTCTGTTTGCTTTTAGCTTGAAAGCTGCGTCATATGCCTTTCTTTTTGCATTTTCCATGATGAGGGTATGTTCACGCTAATTTAATTTAATTTAATTTAATTTATGCACAAGACAAGAAGTTGCAGTCTTCCTCGACGCATATATTCCACCGGTCTTAATTTTACCTTTTCTACTCGAGTGCCCCTGGCGGCCGTTAGAAAAATTACATAAATTGGCCGCATCACCGAATAAGCCGCAGGGTTGAAAGTTTGGGAAAAAAGTAGTGGCTTATAGTCCGGAAATTACGGTAATTAGAATTTATAACATAGGTTGCACAAAATATATAGTTGCATTTTGGGCACTCAGATGTGATATAGTGAAATTAAATTTTTGATGTAATTCAGACAAGACACATGCCTTAAATGACTAAACTTTGACAAACCCAATTTCTAGAACAATTAGAAAAGGTTTCCTGTGTTTTCATGGACAAGCTTAATTCCATAAGTGTAAAATGATCAAACTCAGAAACTGATGCCTGCAACCACCTTATGGAAATTTCCAGAACTTTTACAGTCAAGCAAACTATTCCAACTCTTTTGAATGTGTCCCTTGTTTTGTCATTGAAGTTAATCCTTGAATTAAATTGTTCTCCTCACAACTTTTTTGAGTCATTTGAATTTTACAAATAAAAATTAGTACACCTTTAAAATTAAAAGGTGCTTCGTGACCATAGATTTTGAACATAAAGAGGATGTATTCCGCAATACGACTGGATTTTGTGTTTGCAATGTGAGGCTAACCAGGAAGTAACTATTTGTTGAGTCTCCATGAGGGGGCATTATAACTAGCTGTAAAAACATCTCAGTTTGGAGAAGAAGTTCTAATTCTCACATGATATATAATGTCAGTAAATATTTTTTCTGCAGAGTTAATGGCCTCAGTCATTAGTATCAGGTCCAGTTCAATATCACAGTACATATCACATATCATGTCAGTTATGTAAATTATATTTCCATTTAGAGGAAAATAAATGATAAGGCTGTGGGGAGACAACAATGTGATTGACAGGTAGTATCAGTCAGTAGGTGTCTGGTTGCAAGTGATATGTGGAAACTTCCAGTTTAAAAATCTAAAATGACACTGGTCAAAGTTTCACAGGTGGAGATATTTTTGCCACCAGAAAACTATGCCCACTTTTTATGTATGGCCAATGTCTGGGATCCAACTGGAATTAAAAGATTGAGCTGAAACAGTTTCTAAAAGAATGACCTGGGCTTGTTTGTATACACTTTTAACTGTCTCCCTTTAATCACAATGGTAATTTTAGGCAAGGATGAAGGTGATGTAAGGTGAACGTATGTAGAAAAAAAAAAAAGCAGGGAAACACATGCCTTTCCCTGCCCACTGTCCACCATGTCAATGTCGATTATATCACTCACAAGGCGGTGATGAGTAACTTCTCAAAGTTGCATCCTTTGTGACTCATGTGTTTGTGTGGTTGATGCTCCAGTAGGGGAAATGCAGGTGCTTGTGTTTACTTCCCTCTGGACCTTCCCCGATCTTCTCCTTGTCTTACCACTTCCTCTCTCCTCCAGCACTGACGAATGTTGATAAATATTGATCTAGAAAGCATTCTGAAAGAAAAACTATGTATGTCAATGAAAGGAAATCAAATATAGTCAAATAGATGGCTATTAATTGAGAAAGGGCAGAGTAATCCTTTAATTTAATCAGGTAAATTACAACAAAAACAACAAAATTGGTCTGGTTTTTTCTTTCTTTGCCTGCTCTCTCCCTCTTTTCTCTCCCTAATTCCCTCTGGAAGGCTTTCCTGCAGTTGCTAAGCAACAGGGCAACAGTTTTTCTTTGGTTTTGCCAGCAGGTCCCGGAGGCTTGCAGGGAGAAGGGGGCACAGTGGATTCACTGTGGAGTCTGCCAGCAGCCGAGTGTGTGCCCACAGCCGAGTCGGATTATGAGGCCACTTCGCCCCTGTGTTCCAAGTAGTAGTGCCTCTGGCAGGCACCTGGGGGTTACGGTGGAGCTAATGATAGCAGGGTTAGTTCACAAGGCAACGCTGACCTCCCCCCCACAGCAGTAAACAAGGGGTTGTGGCAGGGTCGGTCTTATGAAACGGCCTGGTGGAGAAGACAGCCTTGTTTTTAAAATATTGAGTCATGAGATGCACAGAGTTGCACAACTTGCTACACTCTAACAAACAATCAGAAAACACACTGTGAAGAAAGTTACTTCACCACACTGAGGGAGTTTGATAAGCAGCAGAACATCTCACAATAGAAATCCTTTGTGCAGTAAGTATGCTAATCAAAGCCTCCTCTGAAATGTATTCTACTGCTCTTTTATTATGTTGTTTTTTTCTCTGCAGGTGATTGACACATTGTAATCTTGCTAATAAGCACCTCCACTGTCTGTTTGCCTCCCATTGTGTTCACGTTACAATAGGACAACTTGGCAGGTGTGCGGTGTTTGCTGAGTGCACAATATAGAAGCTAATCTCAGTTACCTGCTATTATCCTGAAATGCAGGCACTCCACAAGCTGCGTTACTGACTGTCAGTCTTCACTGGTGTCTTCCTCTCAGCCAATCATCACGTCATTACTAACTTGTCTCTGGTCATTCGAATGTCTTTGTAGCTGCTTCGGAAACGTTTTTCTCATTACACTCTTACTACTTAAACCACTTAAAAATGCTCTCGTGTTTGGTTATGTTACACTTGTGTGGAATCATGTCTTTTTGTCTTTGACAAAAATGAAACAAAGAAATAAAACGTAATCCACATCAGCCATCGGCCAAATTGTTAGCTGAGGCATATCAAAGGGTCAAGGTAAATTAAAACAGTGCTCAAATGTTTTTATTGTTGAGGGAGGTAGATAGCAATAAAGCATAAATGTAAAAATGTACAATTAAAATAGATTAAACAAAAGAAGAAAAATTGTGGAAACAGTGTGGGATGATGAGGAAACCACAACATTCCTCCATTTTGTGCAAGAAGCAAATATTACTTCAATAATGAACATAAAGAATATAACAACAAAATGCTTCTTCATCACACACTTTTTCATCTTGCTCGACAATCTTTATTTACGCCATCAAGTTGTGCCTCTTATCCGTCTTTGGCGACACAAAAATCCACATTTTCATTGACAATATTTTTGAAAATTTGGATAAAATGTATTATAATTTTGAACAGAAACCTGGTTAGTGATTATTTTCATAGCACACTGGACTAATTTAGTGTACAGCAGCCTGCATTGGTAAAGCACAAAATCCAGTCGTAAATAACTTAAAAATCTTGTTTATTTCACATTTTTCTATTGCGATGTCCAAGCGTTCTGCAGAGTAGGGTGAGGTTAAGTTTAAGTTGAAGATACTGAATACTCAGAATACTTTATGTCTGGGACAATGTCCGCTCCAGCTGTTTCCATACTCTCACTCACTCGCTGGTGAAGAGTAAATGTAAAAAAAATTTACAAGTCTGTGTAGAAACCTTATAAGCAGATCTGTCCCTCTCCTCATTATTAAATGTGTTGTTCTAATTAGGGTATTTGACAGCTGTGTGTGTGTGTGTATACATACAGCATATATGATCTCGTGCTGCTGTTTGAGTGACTCAGATGAATATTGCATGGCCACAGAGATGGCATTGCAGCAACAGTGAGGTAGCTCCCTCACTGTTGCTGCAACGCCATCGCCAATCGACAGGCGCTGACGCTGTATCCCATAACGATGTTACATGTGAGGATGTGATTGGTTGCCAAACTTTGTTGTGTTAACACAGACCCTTCATTTTGTGTTGTTTTTTCTTTGTTTGATGACCCATTAAATCCATGCATAAATTCAAAAATATAAAACCTTTGCCCAAAATGCACACTTGCACCATGCAATATATACTCTTGTGTGTGGTTTATGTCCTTAAAATGTATACATACATATTCTTTATCTTAATAGCTGTTGAGTCTTGAGTTTCTTTTTTTCTTGGTAACTTTCTATCTATTTAGTGTTTAAGTCAATCATGAACTATGACCCATTTACTTAAAAAATATGTAAGAGGAATTCACTACTTTTATAGATATGCAGTATATACTGTATGTCATCCAAAATATACTGTTTTCTTATGTTTTGTCTTACAATGTGTTGTATCTCCTTGTTTCATTGCAAAAAATATATAAATAACAGCTGGCAGACTCTAACCAGAGATTATGTGTAATCAGTCTGCAGCCCAGCTGACATTTTAATCATTTTGATCCAACTTTTTTTCATCAGACTGACATTTCAAAATGCCAGAATTGTTCCAATGGATGAAGCTATCATGTGGTACATCAACAGCGGCCAACGGTTAATAAAAAGTTGACCTAACTTCCTTCCAAATCAACACCTTGGTGCATCCTGCCCCTTAATTACACACAAACACACCAAATTCACACATGTACATCCATCAAGTGCAATTAGTAACATTTTGAAACATCTGTTGGTGAAGTTGTGGCTGAATGTTTAGATGTTTATGTAGCGCCCCTTTGCTATTCTAGCTTTATTGGGGTAGCTAACCTGAGTTCTTTAATTAATGTGATATCTCTATCTAAAGTCTGTATTATACATTATCTTGGTCAGACTACCAAACATGAATCAATTAAATGTCAGTTCAATCACCCTCACACTTATACAGTCAAACTATACACGGTAATTCAGTAATATCCACAATCAATGTCACTATTAACCTTAATATAATATCCCAGTGCAAATAAATATTCACAAGTTTTAGAAAGATATTAGAACTATTCACTATTTATGTACACAAAAAAACAGTACACCATTCCATTCAAATGTTGCGTTCCAAAGGACAAATAAAACAATGAGCTCTTTAAACCCAAAGTATAAAGAAATAAACCTAATAGAGAAGTTCCAGTCTTAAGTTGCAGGCATGTAACCGTACCCGAGCTACGTTGTAGCCTCAAACAAATGGCTGTTTCACCCGTAGGCAAAATAAAACAGGTACCTTTAATTGTCGTCGAACACACACACCGGGAACAGGCGATGAGAGAAAAGCAGGCACGTCACACACACACTTGGAGAGTTGGTTCACACAGCCGACCATGATGGCACAGTTCTCCGCTCGCTCGACAACCAGTCCGGCTCCCTCGGCTCCTCCCTCGGCTCCTCCCTCGGCTCCTCGGCTCCTTGGCTCCTCCCTCGGCTCCCCTCGTCCCGCTCGTCATGCTTGTCATTTCACACAGCTTCACTATTTAAGTTAGCATGCTATGCTAGCGTAATAGCCACTAACTGCGCAGCTAACGCTACGCTGCGGTTGAGTTGTCCACTCGAACTCTTAACTATCACTATTTCGCACACTTTCTCGAACAATGGCAAAAGTTAATATAAACGTCCATAATCCACTATATCACACTTTCTCTTCACTTCGTGCATGCACACACCGCTCCGTGTCTCTCCCATCCTTCCCTTTGACCCCGACTGTGATTGGCTCTTAACATAAACGTAATGCTGTGACAATAATTAAAGAAATAAAATTACATTTCACAACATGTACATAATAGACACATGAAATTCAGAACGTATTGCATCATTTAATATGAAAGTATTTTAACTTTTTGAATCCAATTTATTCTATTGATGAACTTACTTTTTTAAACGTATTTATTTATTCCTATTTATGAACCAAATTAACTCTAAAGTTCAAAGGGCTACATTTAGTTTGTCCATTGTGGGCTACTGTAAATACATGATGGTCAAAATGGCAGCCATTGTATAGCTGACACAGCTCTTGATGTAAATATAAAAAGATCGTTCTGGGGTAATAAAAAAAAACAATAACTCATACCATCAGATGAATTTGAATAATTTAATAATTTCAGTTGCTGCATATCACTTGATACCATCAAAATGATGGAGAACCACCATTTTGGTTCAAGTAGTAGGAAAAGCACTTCCCCAAAAAAAAGCATAATAGAATCAAAAATAAACTTACACCCATTTTTTGTTTCCCTGCAGTCAATCAGAGAGGTGACCGGCTACGTGTTAGTGGCTCTGAACCAGTTCGACTACCTGCCGCTGGAAAACCTAAGGATCATCCGCGGCAACAAACTGTATGAAGGTCGCTACTCCCTTGCCATCTTCCTCAACTACAGGCGGGACGGGTACTATGGTCTGAGGCAGCTGGGCCTTCACAACCTGACAGGTAACACTGCTGCATAATCAACAATTCATATTTTTCTTCACGTCCACTCTTCAAAGGTAAATGAAGCAAAACATCAAAGCTCTGTTTACTTGAACATACACCAAATAAGACAGAAACCAGGACAACAATATCTGAAAAATGTATATTAGGCATGCACAGTCTGCACACAGTTGTGCAGAAGGGTTAAATAAAAACAGTGCAGTAGTAGTTCAGAATTGGTACAACTCTGTACAAAAAAATCCTAATCATCATGGTGACATTTAAGATGCAGAAATGGTCAGTTGTACCAATTCTGAATCATATTGCAATTGCAGTATCTGTCAAAAATAGTTGCTGCATGATTTTTTTGCAACTCTATATGATGCAACTCCATTCCTCTACACACTGTAAAATATCTGTTGCACCAGAAATGTTTTTACATGACTTCTTTTTACATCCTATATACAGATAAAACAGTACCATCTAGTCATAAAATTACAACTCCACTTTCAAATCTATCTGCTCTCCTGGTAAATTAATCTTCTGTGCATCTATGTTGAAGGATCAAATGTCTGTGAGACACTTTTGTTTGCACTGTCAAAATTAGGCTTCTTTCCAGGAGTCACATTTTGGAAGTGGTGTGTTTGTTATGTTTAATGGCTAAGCTGCAGGGATTTACACTAAAATGGAATGCAGATTTGCAAAGAGCTTTTCTTTTGTCTGTGTTAATTTAATCCTGGCGTCAGATCTTTGAGTCGTGACCTCGAAATCTATTTCATCTTTGCCATTTTTTGTTCACCCGGTGGTGAAGTGACCTTCTAACTCCAATCAGAATAACTGAGGCAAGTTTCAGGCTCTATATTCTCATTTTCAATGCACCCACTTTGTTGTCTTCCCTCTAAATTGCTTTTCATTGTGCTTTTTTGGTTTTCGCCAAATAGCCAATTTCCTCATTATGAGTATGAATCATGGTTTCACTGTCTCCAGCATCTTGGGATTTCTGTCTTGGCTTTTTTCTCTCCATCTTGGCATCTGCATTACCATAGCTCCAGGAAAGAAACACAAGGAGAAGAACAACTGTCACACACAATCTGAGAAGAAGTCGTCTGAGGGTCAATCTTTCTATCACAGTCTCGTGCTCTATTTCAGCCGTTCTCATACTAAAGTGTGTTGAGGCCCATTTTAACTGCTGAAAATCTTCTGTGGCCCAGTTGAGCACAAATCTCATCAACACTAAAGGAGCATAAAACTACATTTTAATTTTTTAACAAGGCCTATCTGGGATTCAAAACAGAACACCCTCAACGTTTTTTGACAAATTGATCACAATTGGTGTATGGTTGTTTGAAGTCTACTTGCAAGAAAGAAAAGTAGCTACAGTACTTTCATGGGCCACCGGGGGTCTATGGCCCACACTTTGGGAACTGCTGCTCTATTTGTTACTTTACTGTCTAAAGCAGTGTTTCTCCAACTTTTTCTTATGTAAGGACCCAATTTTTAAACTTAAAAAAATGACAAATCATTGCAGCCTTATCCACAGTGTATGTTACTGTAGAAGAAGCAAATTTGTTGATACTGTAACATTTGTGACTGTTTTTACTGTTATTTCATATTGTTTTGAATATGTAAACAGACATTTAAATGAAACATCTTTGATGAATTAATCACAATTTCATTTTATGCACATTATTTAAAACATACTCATGCAGTACTGTGCAGAAGGCTTTGGCCAAGCACAACCAGACCAAATTCTGTGATCTTTTGGTATTTTGAATGGAGGTGTGTGATTGAAAGTTGGGCTTATTAGCAAGTTTGTAGTGAGTTATACTGGGATATAATGTATGCAAAACTTGGCACAGTCTACCTTTTTTTCCACAGAGGCCATTTTCAACACATAACAGTAGGAGAAATGTGTTACTAATGACATTATTATGGTTCTGTTCATTTATGGTTTACATAAACCAGAGTAAGTGGAGGTCACTAACTATTTAATATATTGACACTGAAAAATGCATAAAAAACTGAAAGTTATTTTAATACTGCATTCATTAGTATTCATTCAGTACTGTGAGTCTTAAATAGAAAGCTGGAAGAATGTTGCAAATGTTATTTACAAGGCAAAATAATAAATTTCCTGTGACCCATCTGTGGATCCTGAAATGTCTATAGTGACAAAAGATGATGATGCACACAGAGAGGCTGCACATGTTGGTTGGATATAAAAATAGCACATTCCAGGAAAATATGATGATGGAAAATGTCCAAGGCTGTCAGCATGTGATGTACTGGATGTTTGAAGATGTAAGGTACGGTAAAGTAAATGGACAAGAAAAAGTGAATGCAGGAAAAGAAAGTGCCTCCTCCATTATATCATTCCATTTTTGTACTTAAAAAAAAACACAAACACAAAAAAAAACAAAAAACAATGGGGATGTTTGTGCCATTTTGTTTGGATTCATATATAGTTGGATTTTGGACAAAATCTGCTGGATTTTTCTCGTGGCAGAATAACAGGAAAAGAGTGCTGTTCTTCCAGCACAAGTTAAAATCTTCTAAAACCCATCACAACGGCCAGTGTAATACAAAATCTTGTCCAACACGTATGTCCTTCACAGTGCAGCCAAAGAACAAAAGCAAATGTTCACAGAAGCTGCCAGTCCTTCTCTGAATTTGTTAGAACCTTATAATTTTGTAATATAAGAGCAGCTACATGTAGCACCTTCACGGTTTGCTTTCATGGCATGGTGCTGCAGAGGACAAGGCCAAATCATAAAACAAGGAAACTGGGCTCAATCCCACAATGGACCAACCACAATGTATGTGCCCTAAACTGCTGAGAAACCACAACGTCTTTGCTGTATTCCTCTTTGTTGTGTTTTGCCCGAGGCTTCTTCTTTGGCATCGATTCACCCGCGCTTTACACCGCTCTCCTGTGGGCAGTGCAATTTATCCTGCGTTTTCTCCTGCTGGCAATTCTCTGTCTCATGTTTCACAGTCAGTGGTGAATCTAGGGTCTTTCTAAATCAGGTGTCATAAAGGGCTCACATTTTCACTGAGGGGCCAATTATACTGTTTGTGCCACATTCTCATACAATTCCTGATTCAGTAAAGTGCACATTTGAGTCATTTCTTCTTTACTGTTTGCTCAAGCAAAGCCACACATCATTAAATATAGAGTATTCATCGGAAGTAACCATTGCTGCCGTTTGTTTTTTTTTCCATTATAAGAATGCCTTTTTTTAAGTCTATGATATCTAAATAGTATGTTTCATGCATTTACTCACTGTTGGACGGCCTTTTTACCTGAAAACTGCTCTTGTTAACCACTCACTGCATTGAGAGAATCTGCCATTTTACATCACACAGGAGATGTTGATCTTGCCTCCAGCAGTAGGTTTTGGTGTTTGAAATCCTTTGTTGGTGTTAACCCAAGTGACACAAACCTAGCAAACAAGGCAGCAGTAGACCAGCAGCCCCTGTGTCCCTGAGAGCTAAAAGTGTTGATTTTGTCAATGGACGTTGGTGGATATAATATAATAATATAATACATAATAGAGTGAGCAGTTGACAAACTTCAGATTTCAGCTGGAAAAGGCTGTCTAATGGTGAGATGAAGTGGTAAAAATGTGATATGGTTGACTAAAGCAGGTGTATGTTTCCTTAATGAAGCCTTTTATTTGAGTGGCTAAACATGACAGCAGCCATGATATGAGTAACAGAAATGGTTGGAAAATGGCAAAGCTCACATGTGAACACCTGATACAAAACTTGATCAGAAAAATAACCCGGGAGTTTTCTTTTTGTTTGATAGGACAATAATTTAGCCAAAATATTTAATTACACAAGGAAAAATAAATTCTGCTCCGGATCCTGATCAGGAAAACTACCTGGCACAGCAGCAAGCTGAGCTAGATTTCTCAGTGATAGGACAATAATTTGAACTCACTTAAAGAAATCTACCCTTTTTTGTAAATTCAGTCCCAGTTATTTGTATGTTTACCTAAATAAGCATTTGTAATTGCCATTAAAATCCAAGAACAATATTAGGACGGGACCTTTTTAGATTTTAGTTCTGAAACCAAAGTATTGCAGACTGAAACAGCCTGTGTCTTCACGGCACTGAACCACAGAGCCACAAATGTTTGACAAAGTGCTGTAAAACCTCATATGTCCATGCAACGATTAGAAAACCCGTCAGTGCTGAGAAAGTTGGACAGCAGAAAATCCATCTTGCTCCAATGACTTTGCAGCAGTTTTTTGTGATTGATGGCAGGGGATCAAACTGTGATCCGTATTAAAGCACATGGCAGATTTAGTGTAATAAGCTGCATTTTATAGAGTCTGAACATGGTGATAAAGGACTCCTTGGAGTTTTTGAACAGCGTGCTAACACCCTGAGCCACCACTGTAAAGAGTAGGAAATATAAGTGACCTTTATCCCATATGACTTATGTACTGTAGCTCTTTATTGTCATCAATCACGACTTTACCTTGTGTGTGTTTGAGTGTGGTTTCTGCAAATAAAAGGCTGTTCCCATGCTATTTACATGGATTGAACACAAAGTGCACAGCATTGCCACATGATTTGTATTTCCTTGAAACATTTTCTATTTTTTGAAGATCTTTTTGATCCCTAGTGGCAGAATTTGCATCACTGGTTTATTGCTGTGTGACTTCCTGTCTGGCTGGCACACTTAGCACACACTCAGGATGGAGCCTTGTGACGTTATAGCCTTTGGTCCAAATCATCAGATCCCACTGCACCCCAACACTATAATTAAGCCAGATCCTGCCATGCATATGGATCAGTGCTGTTCCTCTTGATTCCCTTCACTTGTTTGCCTGGGACAAAAAAGAAAAAAAAAATGTAAAGAAATTTAAGAAATTTAAAAAAGAAATTTATGAATTTAAAAAATTTAATTTTTTTGCTTTTAATTAGGAATGAACAAAAAAATATTTTCAAATGGGTGGCAGATTGCAAAGGCTGCAATTCATCATTCTATTTTTATATTATCTGGGCTGTAAGTTTTAATTGATTATCACAGTAATAGTACTTAACTACTTTGAGATAAATTATAAATGAAAATGTTTTTTTTAAATAGGCCATGTTGGAGAGATACAAATTGGAGCATTAGTTTGTAATAATCACTTTCAGAACCAACCCAAATATCTCATAATGAATCAATATTGAATCAAATCAGATATCAAACTGAATTGAACCATGCAAATCCAAGTATAATTGATTCAGGAAATCAGTAGTGATACCCCCTCCTATAGACGACATGGAACATTTTTAAATCTACATTTACAATGCAGATTATTCATTTTACTCATGGACTGTGTAATATTTACGAGCTAAATTCTCTGTGACACCCTGGCGACCCCTATTAATGAGCCTCTAATGTATTTTATCCAGTTGATAAGTCCTAAGCATATTGTTTTATCACTTATATTGAAGTTCCCTTGCATACCAAGTCATATTTATGCGTAATGGTATTATAGGTGCACTGATCATTTGATTGGGTCAATAAATCATATATTTGCCATTTTAATAATCGGCCAATGCCTTTTATCATTCAATAATCAATCAGTTATTACAATTATATGTTGCTAAGTCACTAAACCTGTTTTATGTATTTAATATTTAATTTATACATAATAAATGTAATAATGACAATACTGTATATAATGCACTGCAGTGTTAACTTCACATGATTTAAATAGTTATATTTTAATTAGGCCAATTGAACACTCTAAATTGCCCGTAGGTGTGATTGTGAGAGTGGATGGTTCTTTGTCTCTATATGTAGCCTGTGATGGACTGGTGACCTGTTCAGGGTGTACCACAGCTGGGATTAGGCACCAGTGCCCCTGTGATCCTCATGTGGAGAATAAAGTGGAAGTAGATGAGTGAGTGAGTAGTTACATTTGATCAGATGGAGAAAAAAAATCTGCAAAAAAAAAAAAAGCATCAATTATCGGCCTTCGGCTCCTGGTTTTTGAAAAATAGAAAAACTCACGTCGGCCAACCTCTAGATAAAATGCAGCACTGCACACGTGCATTTTTGTGCAGTCGGTGTTCTGTTAGATATTTCTTTCTGTTAAAGGGAAGTTTTTGCTCATTGTGTGAACTGGGGTTTCTTTCCCTCTGTAATATTGTAAAGGACTAGGCCTTACTATGTACAGTGAGCTAATGTATGTTGTGATTTGGCACTATAGAAATACAATATTGAATTGAATTGAATTGAATTGAATTGAATTGAATTGAATTGAATTGAATTGAATTGAATTGAACTGAACTGAATTGAATTGAATTGAATTGAATTGAATTGAATTGAATTGAGCATTTCACTGCACACAATACAGTACATAAAACAACAGACTGCTGCTGTATCCCAGTGTGGACTGATTACTTGGTGGGGGTCCACAGGAAGGAGTCAATATACTGTACATAGTGCTCCACTCTCTTAATAGTTATTGGGATACATTTTAATCTGTGTTGAAGAAACTCATCAGATGCCAACTTGTTCAGCTTTACCCTATTATGCTCAGGCAGCTCCATATAATCCTAAATAATATAACACACACAGAGAACACATGTATCAACAGCCACACTGACTGTATGCATACATACAACATGCCTCAGTACACACTGCACTGCTAATTACCCCATGCTGTGCAGCAGTGGCGATAATAACCACCATAACACTCTCAGAGCTGATGAGGTGGCATGTGTGCAATGTTTTTCAGATCAAGTTCACATCCAGTTCGCCTCTTTCTTCACTTTTATTTTGATGATGATCTCTTTTTCTCTCTCTTTTTTAACCATGTGAAATTAACCATCTGGATGGATGCCAAATAGCTCAGTGCGCCCCAAAAGAGAGCTCTGACTCCGACTTCCCATCTGGCAGCCATCTCTCCCCTCATTCCTGTGCTCAGAAAGTAAAATGTCCACCCCTCCTCACCTGTTCTTCTCTCTTTAAGGCTAAGTGGGACTGCAATGACACTGCCATACTCTCACAACCTGGCAACAACCCAAGCCCTCTAATTTAACGATAATATTTCACTGCTCCTGTCTCGCTAATTGCCGCATTTTTGTTTATGTTTTTTTTGTTTTGTTTTTTTTCATTCTGTGAGTACTTTAAATGCATTTAGGCCAAATTACCAACAGCAGTTGTTGCCGAGGTTAATTGATTCATAGACTTCATTATAATTAACCCCATGTGTGTCTTCATTTTTACAGCGTGACTATTGATTCACAGGTTTACTGGTATTCAGAGTACTTTATCACTTTCACACTCAGCCAAATCAGCAAAATCAGCAAAATAGAGATTTGATTGAATCTGAATCATAACAGTATGGTTTTATTTAGCTGCACCATAAGTAAATATTTAGTTTGAAATTTAGTTCATTTCAAGAATCTCATTAGATCTACAGTAAATGTGATGTTTTCAAGTGAACATATAAATATCCCAAAACCTCCAACATAAGTTACTATCTTTTGGGTGATAGTCCTTGCATGATGTGCTTTTACAACATTTTTCCTATTTTCAACTTGAAATTGAGATTAACACGGAAGTATTGTATTTTAGTTATGAAATTTGCACTGGGGGATCAAGTTCTCTTTACACAACATAAAGCATGTGGTGTGATCTCCAAAATGTTAAGTAATTACTGAAAAAAGATCAAATAGAGCAAAAGCGGGTAATGCTGATACCCGTTCTCACTCCAGCCTGCTGTGAGGAAGAGCACAAGTATAGAGGAATGGGGCCCATTAATAATGAATCCAGTGTCATCATTAAGGCACCAAATGATTAAAACATATCTCCCAGCTTCAAACGCTGCTTTGCAATCCCAGAAAACACTGCAGTCGTGTATCTACAAAAGCAACAGAGCCCTCCATTCTGATATGTGAAATAAAGTTTTGCTCTTTTTTCTTCTCTTCTTTCATCTTTATCACCTATTTGTTGGTGTTGAAAGACCAAAAATTACCAGCTTACCTATTGGGGGAAAAACAAACACTGCAATGTTATGTTATATCATGTTATGTCATGTCATGTCATGCTACACTACGCTATCATAGGCTAGGATATGCAAAACAATGCTGATTCATGCCAAACTGTAGATCACTTTAAAAGAAGCAAAACCCCTGAAAAGATGTGTTAATCTCCAATGTTTATTAAGGAAATTCCCAAATCTTAACATTTAACAGTGGGGTCTGGTGTATTTAGTTACAGCACAGCTGACAGCTGGCTATAGTGAGATGAATCACAACCCGTTAAGCTGTATATCAGTTCAACGAGTGAGTCAGACACATGTGCTCCGGTCATGCAGGAAGAAGTGAAAGACTCGGTGAACGAATCTTTTGAATGAATCTTTTTAATGACCAAATTGGAAAGATACAGCACACCTAAAAGAATGGTTGTTGCCATCACTACTCTCCTGAAAACTACAAGTACTCACAAAAAGGTGACTGTCATTAACATGCAGGCACACAATGGGATATTTCCACATCTCTTTCACACTCGTGCCAGAAGTCACCATCCGTGTCACATGTCTGCACTCTCTTATCGGTGTTGTGCTGTCAGCACTGTGCTGTCACTAGTGTTTTGTATTTAAATCCTTTGACAAGGAGAGCCATGAGAGTCTGTGTTTGTCTACATTAGCAGCTATGGCTCATTAGGGGGAGAGGGAAGTGATGTATAAGTCCCTATGCCAGTTGCCATGTGCATTGTTTATGCTGATGTTCTGGCTGAGGCCATTTTCAGCTAAGCCTTGCAACTTGAGCTTCCTGCATACCCAACAGAGCCGCCAGTGAGTGATATTGACCCTTACATTTGTGTGGTTTTATGAGATACTGAAACTGATACAGATGATTGTTAAAGTTAGGAAAAAAATCAATACAACATAGTATTGAGATGTTTGCCATGGCAATTTTGAATCGATACACACATGGTTGGTGTAGTGGTTTGCACTCTTGCTTTTGCAGGAAGAAGACCCGGGTTCTTGACCTTTCTGCATGGAGTTTGCATGTTCGTCCTGTGTGTGTGTGTGGATTTTCTCCGGTCTCCTCCCACAGTCCAAAAACATGCAGATTTGTGAACAAAATTGGCAAATTGGACACTAAATTGCCCATAGTTGTGAATGTGAGAGTGGATGGTTGTCTGTCTCTATGTGGCCCAGCGATGGACTGGTGACCTGTCCAGGGTGTACCCTGCCTTTTGCCCTATGTCAGCTGATGAGATTTAGAACAGTTGTGGTGCAAGTGTACAACACAGGATTATTGACCGTATGTGTTGTATGTGTTGAAATAAAGTACACTTTCTGGTTTCATCATGTTATTGCCCAAACCAAATTTAAGGGCTCAGAAGGTTGAAAGTGTGGACTTTATAGCGTTAGAAGCAGAAGTGATGCTTAAGTGTGAGCCTAAATGACCACAAGCACACAAACACAAGTGCCAATTAAGATTGAGGCTTTTAATGGCTGTGTTTTAAAGAACTCGCTGCTCAAATGTCTGGTGAGTGTTAATGAATAGATCATAAATGTGGATATAAAAATAAAAGCCGAGCTTCTAAGAAAAAAAGACTGGTAATAAAGTGAATGAAATGAGGAATGACACTGAGGAAGTTTAGGATCACACAGTTTAAAATCATCTACCTTCTAAATTTTAAAGTAACAGACCAGTGACCTCTCACTCAGTGTCAGCTAGTTCTAGTTTCCCTTTCAAATGATAAGCAGGATGGATGGGCAGATAGAGTTTATGGTTTGTTAAAAATAAATGAGTAATTAAACCTCTTTTTAGTGATAAATTAACTAGTGATAGTTCAGGTTGTTTGAAGTGTGGGTTTGTGATGTACTGGCACACAATAGAGCCACATTTCTGATATTTCAGATATTTTCACCACTTTATAAATGTTGTTAGACAGCTTTTCCCAACATAATAATTTGTAAGTTTGTAAAACACTCTCTCTCCTGCATCAAAATCCATAGAGAAATGATGAGAAAACAGTTTTGGCTCACATGGACACAGGAGCTGCTGGTCTCTTGCTGCCTTGCCTTTTGTTTTCATCAGTTGAATAAATCTGAACAAAGGATTTCATGCCAAAGTCACAAAATTATATGTTTGAACTTACTTGTGGGGCAGCAGAACAACAAATCCTGTGTGCTGTGGTGTAAAATTGCTGGTTCTCTCTATTGAATTTGGTGTAGGTACTCCCGGGGTCCCACGGATGGCCCTGCGCGGACAGGCCTGGCCGCTTCTCGGCTGGGACAGTGTGGGGCTGCCAGTCAGGAAGCTGGCACCCTACCCGGGTGGTCGCTCCTTCTCACCCCCTATGTAGCCACCCCAGGACTGGTACGTTCCCACACATATACACTAGGCTTTGGGGGAGGCGCAGCCGGGCCGCTGGGGGGGTTAGGGGGTGGGGGCACCACATGGTGGCTTTACTCCCCATCTCCTCCCCTGTTGGGCGGCTGCTATCCCTCAATTTTTATTGCACAATAGACACTAGGGTATGGGGGACAGGATGCGGCATGTCGACAGCTCCACTGTCTGCCAGCAGTGGAGGGTCTGTGCCACATTCTCTAACCCCCAGTTTTAATTGCACAGTAGACATAACATAACATACACACCCCACACATGACAAACACACGCATACACACACAGACACACACCACCAGTCCCTGATGGGTGATGGCAGGGGGGTCGGCAGTAGCGTTCACCCGGATCCCCACCTCCTCCCTGGTCCTCAGCTGGGTGGGGGTTGGTGGTCTGGGTGGGGACGGCTGTGGCGGCCCCGGGTTGCTGCTGGTTGTGGAGGGGGTCTGGCCCTACCTCGCTCTATCGGGGGGGTGACCAGGGTGGGTGTGGCCTACCTTGATGCGGCTCTCCAGGAGTGCTGCGATGGGTGGCGCCCCGCCCACTCGGCAGACGCCAACGATGGGTGCTTGAAATCTTGCTCTGAGTGCTGACTATGTTTCAGTACCTCATGCAACCACCTCATGCCAAAACCCTCAACTATCCCTTTTATAGTGCACCTCAAACTGCTGCTGTCCAATTAGTGCACTAAGCTAATCATCACCACTGATGAATATGACTGGGCACAGCACCTGTTTTAAAAGTTACATAAGACATAGAGGGTAGTATCAGGGAAAGGTAGAGTCAAACTAGATTGTCTCCTAGAACATCACGCTACGTACAGTGTAGAACCAGATGGAGGCAATTTACTGGTCATGGGTGATTTGCAAGTGTGTGTGTCTGTGTGTGTCCTTCTGCCTTCTGTGTATGTCCCAAATTACCCAAGTGGAAGGATGAGGCAGCTCAGTGCCAGAAAATGACAAATTGCCCATTTAGCCCATTTTAAGTGTCAGTTTTAATGCAGAGGGTAGCTCTGTTTCCAACACTTCTGAAGTATTGTGCTCCATGAAAATATGTAACAAGTGTAATTTGAATTACAAAATGCATTTCAGATGGGCAGTGTGTGTTTGTGCTTGGGCACTGCAGGTGATCATGTACACACACATTAAGGCTCTGCAGGCACTCCTTTTTTAAGTGTATTTCTCAGGTTCCTGGCTCAGTAGTGGACATTTAATAATAACCCACATTTGGAGTTATGAGCCGATCTGCTCAGCAGCTTTGCTGTCTTGATAGCTCCCCTACGGTCCATTCACGGTGCCCTCTAAATTTCAGTTTGATGTTCTTAGCTCAGGCAGTCGCTACAAAAATACTACTTCCAGCACAATAACAGAGTGGAGGGTGTACTGACTGTAGGGATAAGTCCACTGTTCGCTGCTGCTGTGGGGGAAAAAAGGAAAAAAGAAGAAGAAAACAAACAAACAAACAAACAAAATTCACAGCAGTTCGGTGGTAGTTTGAGACTTCATCAGGCAGTTTCTTTGATGGGGAGTTGCTTGACCTCTAGGTAACTGAGACCTATTAAAAAACAAAATTTAAAGCTGTAGTGTGCAACTTTTTGTGTTTTTTTTTTTTTTTTATTGCTGTTCTGTCTCTGGTCTTTGTGGGGACAAGAAAAATGTATCTCGTCAAACTGTTGAATGGGTTTTTGGTCAGTAGAGTGTTTGACTTCTGAAACGATTTGTGGGCGATTCTTTGTGTTTTCTGTTTTGTTTGCAGTCCTTTCACTTAATTAACAGCGTTGCTTTGTATCTGTCTTGACATAAAAATAATCACTTCCTGTTTGCAGCACAGGAATGTCGCCAACCGACATGAGATTTAAACACTGCTCGACTGAGACTGAGTTGTGCAGAGGTTATAGGTTTAATCAGCATTGCGTGAAATCCAGACTGAAAAAAAAGACATTGAAACAATCTGCATATGTAAAGCAAGTCTGAAGAAAGGCTTTTTGATTAATCATTGATCCAGTTCAGAGAAAGATTGCACTCCCATTGGACAAATAATACAATAAAACACTTGTCAATGTGGGTGGAGAAAGATTGTCTTAGGATATAAATTACATATGAAGCATGTACTTGTGCGTTTATGTTCATCTGGTAGCAGAAGCTTAGAATAGAGGGTATCCATCCCAAAATATTAGCATTTAATAAGAGGATGGATAAAAAATGACAAAGCTTTTTCTTATAGCGTTGATATTATTTCCTCTGAACCAAGACTGTAACTGTTGGGTGTGAATAAATTCCCCTCTAATTCCCCTTTAGCACACTCACACTATTTCTCACACACACAAGCCGGTGTTGATCATTGGTGACCACTGTCACTCGTTACCTTGATTAGTATTCAGTGCTGTGCTCATCTCTTTGGCTAGCTCTTTTGTTTGCCCACACTGATTGGAGGACCTCTGGATAATTTAGATTCAGGGAAGCGGTGACAGAAGAGGGCTTATTAGGGCGAGCCCATCCCGCCTTAAGTGCAGAGTCTCCAGTTCCATTTTCATTTGCCTCCATTATTGAATTTGCTGGCTTCTCATTCGTCCTGATTGCATTTTGTGTCACCTCTAAAGTAAAAAATAAAAAAAACAATCAGCATCCCTCAGAGGTACTGTGACACTCAGGTGGAAGACAAGTTTTAAAAGAGACATTTTTTCCTTTCTTTGTTTAGAAGTTTATCTTATTTCAGAGCCAAATATCTGGAAAGTTTCCCCGATTATATTTTTGTGTGCCCTGTGTTCCTGTAAAAGAGAGGGAAGAGCCACAAAAGCCATATTTGGAAGCCAGATAAGACAGTGGATGGGTGGAGCAAGGGTGGGTGTAGGAAAAGAGGAAAAGACTGATGACCAGGATTTATTTATCCTCCATTGAAGCAATAAGTTGAAAAAAAAAGGGGGGGAATGTCATCTCCGCCTCCGCACCTTTTAGCTGCCTCTTTCTGCGCCTACACAGCCTCCATAATCTCCCAACACGAAGCATTTTTCATAAGGATTCATTGCAAAACAATATCATTCGAGACTGCGAAATTTAATCAGGGGCGTTAAAACACAATTATGGTTATCGGGAACGACACGGCAGCGGTGCACAGGAGAGGGGGAGGGAGATGGAAGGGACCTTCCCCACTCTGTCTGCGCCCTCGCACTCCTCACCCATTTGTCACTGAGCACAATATCTCTTTGGCTGGCAGAGCTAATAATGGAGAAGTGGGGAGAAACGGGACTCTGGAGACTCACCGACGCTTCTGCGCAAAGATCAGATAAGTTCTCCTTGAAGTCAGAGACCCGCCGAGCCACTGTGGATTAACTTATAATGACTGTATCATTTATAAAATACAGCACGCCCTCCTTTGACAGCTTTTTAGGTGTGTGAATAATGCAGCTCTTTATAAAAGGTACAAAATATTTCCTCCACCGGAGAGAAAGCACTGCACACTTTGCTTTTTTTGGAAAGCTCATTTCATTTTGGTCACTCATACAGTACCACCAGGACCCCTTCTGCTGACGCTTTGCTTTAAAGTGCTTCAAGGCAAACTGACTGCTTTCTTCTCTCTCTATTATCTTCTACAATCTGCAGCCATTTATCTAGCGGTCGCTTGTTTGCAGACTGGAAACTTAACACTTATTCATGGGATTTGAGAAGTCGTTTTCATTCAAGCAGCTACTTTCTCAGTAGCCTCTGTTGTTTTTTCCCCCTTCACTTTTTAGAGTAAACAGGCTTGGAGGCACTGTATAGTGTACTGTGCAGTGCCTCACAATTACACACACAGGGTTTCCTAAGGGACAGACTGCTTGTTTTACAGTCAAGTCATGTTTTTCTGTTTACCACAAATTGCTCTGTCTTACTGTAAATAGTTGGAGTACAGAAATTCACAGCTTTAATTCAACTGCAAGCAAAATTTTAGTGATAAACTAATGTTATATATTATGCGGTTACACACACGCACAGCCTGACATCCAGACATGTACTCTCCTAATTACTGCTGGTTTATCCTGGACAGGTTACTAGACACATCGCAGTAAAACACACATTGACATAGTGTCCACCTAATCTAACCTGCATGTTTTTTGGACTGTGGGAAGAAAGTGCAGGGAGGAAACTCATGTGAACATGCAAACTCTACACAGACAGGCCTGAACCGAGATCTGAACCAGTGACCTTCTCACTTTGAGGCAACAGTGCTAGCCAAAAGGTGGTGCTTGTTCAATGGAACACATGTGCGTTTGTTACACTTATTTTCCGACAGAAAATAAATAATCTCAAAACCAAAATTACCCTTACATTTTCACATTGAACCTTCAAGCTAGTCAGAAACAGTTATTCAATTTATGTTGCAATATGTATAGATATTACTGACATGATAGTACAAAGTGCATTGTAAAAGCTGCCAAAAATATATATATATATATCATTTCATGTCTGCAGCTATGTTGTGTTGTTTTTGCAGGTTCACACTCTCTTTTTGAGTTTTTGTCTTCTCACTTTGTCTTCTGTCTCTAAGAGCTGTAATTTCTGCAAATAATTATCCCTATTATCTTGGAGAAACTGAAAATGTTGCGTGGGACAGCTTAAAAAAAGCTTGTACACAATCTCTGTGTGTCGTTGCATCTCTGTATCTTTACTTCACTGGATCTTGTGTGAGTCATTATTTTCCCAGAGTTGCAGATTTGTCGCCGTTTTTTGTAAAGCTCATCAGAGGTTGCACTCCAAGAAAATGAAGGCAATTTGTTTCGTTCCTCCAGTTCGGCACCTTCTGTCATGCCAGCTGTCTGCACTATGTCACAGGCCATGCAGAGAAGTGGGAACTGGTGCGTGTAAATGACTTCAGAGAGTTTACATTATAGCAAATAAAAGTCTGTAACTAATGCTCTGGCCTGCTGGGTTGCCAATAAAACAAACACTTGAGAGAGAGTGAAATTGTTCACAATAAATGATGTTTTAACACAACTAATCCTAAACCTTAAACTTTAGATCAACTTTAAAATATTAGTTTTACTCACTAACTGCAGTAATTTCTGTTTGTTTGCTGTCTCCATTTTTTGAAGCTACTGTCAGTGAAGTACAATACTTTCTGCACACATTTGACAGTAAAAGCAGTGACTCATCTGCTAGAGAGGTTTCACCATGTTTTAAAATAAAACTAACACAATTTGTCTTTTGAACCTCTCAGAGGCTTTTGACCTCAAACTACAAGAAAACAGGAACTACTACTGTACCCCAGTGGTAATTTAGATTTTAATAATTAATATTAAAGTCTGGAGATAAATATGTCTGTAAAGTATAAAGTAATAAATATACACCAAAACATTGCAATTGCTGATAACTCATGTATACTGGATTATTTCCATGCTTCCCTAAAACTTAGCATCTAATTACTTTCCAAAAAGACTATGGTTTTTTTATATGTATCAGATGAAACTTTCAGAGACAAAGAGGCTATCCAAGCCTGCTCCTGAGCTCTAAATCATGATGGAAGCGTCTCACTTTTTTTTGCTCTTTGGTTGTAGCTACCAAAGATAACTCAATATGTGTCTCCAAGAGTCAGAAAAGATGAAATGACTGCTATAGACATTCAAATATGGATTTCTTGTGTATTTTGTAGTTTCAATATAATCCAAATTTTAGATTAAACAGAAACATATTCAGGAAAAGGTCCTTGGAATGTATGTATTATTAATTAATATTTACTCATGTACTGTGGAGGAAGCAGTATGATACAGCTATGATTGAGCCCAGAATAGTAGTGGTAGTAGTTTGAGTTGGCTCTGGAAGAGTGGTAGAGTGGGTTTTATTTCAACAACAAGGTTGGGGGTTTGATCCCTGGCTAATAGTGCACACAGGAGCATGCTCTCTTAACCACAAGTTGCTCACCTGTGCCTGCAGCATGTGAATGAAAAAAAAATGGTGCTGAATGTACAGCACAAGTACTGTAAGAATGTGTGAGTGAATAGGTGTGAATGGCAAAACTGTAGTTTGAAGCACTTTGAGTGGTCATCAAGACCAAAAAAGCACTATTTAAAAACAGACCAATTACCATAAAGCTCAAGTTTGTGATTAAAGCATTTATGGCTGATATTACAAATATAAGAAGATGTATGCAAAAGGTAAGTCCTTTGATTCTCAGTGAATCTTTCTGTCAAGCACTGAGTGATTAATTGGTATTTAAGATGTAAAGCCTTGACTTAACTTTTCAGGAGGAGTTTATTACAGGAATACATCAGTGTGCCGCATTTCACTTGTTTGCCTCTTTGTCTTTTTTTTCCTGCATTAGGATTCTCATTTTTGTTCCTTGTCAGTGTGTTCTAGAAAACATCATCACCTCAATATGTGCCCTTGTTCCCACATGTTTGTTGAGTCAGACTATTAAGGCAGTGATAAAGTGTATTTTGCTGTTTAGAGGGGATGGGTGTTTTGTAGATGACAAGGATGGCAACATGATCCTAACAGTAAAAGAGCATCACTGATCATTCAAATGCTCTCAGCTTGAGCTGTGTGATCCGTGACGCTGTGCCGCCAAAACCAGACAATAACAGCAAACTCGTGGACTCATCACTCGAGAACAGATCGTTACATACAGCCTTATTTATCAGTATAATTAGGGAGAAAAGGAGATGCACATGGACAAGTGGCGAGCAGCACTGATGAAAGCTCATCAGCCGCTCCCTACAGAGCAATGGCCACTGATTGGTGCTGGGCCATCAATGCCTGGAAAGTATTTCAAGATATTGGGCTCTGTGCATGGCTAAATGACAGTAAAATGATCTAATTGGCTCGCAATGGCAGCTTAGCATGGGGATAATTTTTTTGATTCCTGAACACTCTCTGCACTGATTGGCCTTTGAGGTGCGTACAAATGAATGTTTCAATTTTTCCTCTCCCTGTGTAGCCCTTTTTTTGTTTGGCTAGTTCAGACTTGATATTAGCATCCATGCTCAGTGATCATATCATATGTGGCCATATGAGATCAGACCACATGAGGTCAGATGTGGTGTCACCGCTGATGTCATGAATATGAAATGCTGTTTTGAACAAGTCTGACTATACATATGTGTCTGGGGTCAACTTGTTTGTGCGTGTTAGAGAGAGGTTCTACTCATGCTGCTGCTGTAACATGAAATAAGAAGTAGAAAAGTGACAAAGAATATATTAATAAATATATTGTATTTATGGTCAAATCCTCACAGACTCTGCAGAGTGAGCAACTCTATATCTGCTCTTTCTCTTCCTGTTCTCACCCATGCTGTTTCACAGCCAGGGGGTGTTCCCCAGAACACCGAGTCTCTTGTGATTGGCCAGTTATCCACTCGCTTATGATTGGCCAGGTACCGGAGCAAATGGCACGTCCCTTCCCAGAGCCGCTCTGCTTCATGCTAAGAGCTAGCCCGTTAGCCCGTTAGCAGCATTTTTGTGAAGTAGCCTCATCACAGTCCGGTTTTGTAGCTCGTTACTGTTTTGATCCAAAGGGAGACAACTGAACCATCTCCACAGCCAAGGCTGCAGCAGGATGTTTCCCGAAGGTAATCATTATTTCTTTACTGTGTGTATTTTCTCTGTGCTGTTAGAATCCTGAACTCTGAGGACACACAGGTGCTAATAGCAGTGTCCCCACCTGACCGCACTGTGTGTCTACATGTAAGCTTCCTCACTTTAGATTGATCATACCTATAACTGTACCTGTTACTGTAAACAGACTCTTATAAATGTTATTCAGTTTATTATTAATGTGTTTCTGTCCGTATATTTTTGTTTTTTAGATATCCCCATAGCTAGCTGGTGAGACTGTGAGTAAAGTCATTTTGTTTGTCTTTATGAGGGTATGACAGTAACTGTGCTTTCTGCGCACCATGGTCTCTCTGTCACTTCTGAAGTAACTGCATATCAATGCACACAGAGATGGGAAACATCTGCAAAGAAGCACTAAAAAAGTAACATTCTGCCCAGTAGTTGTGTGTTGCATTGTAAAGTGTGTTGAGAAAAAAATTAATGACTAACTTTTAAGGTTTTTTCTTTTTTTTTTTTTTTGGATTGCCTACTTCTGTTGGAAACATTGATAATTTACTGCAGAATTTAAGTCTGTAAGTGATCATTTTGAATTAAGACAATCTCAAATGTAGCTCAATTCTGTCAATTCCTGACTGTAACAATAATTTTACAGTAATAAGACCACTCTATTTATGATGTAAAACACATACCACATCTTCCATGCAGAATAGTGGGCTTTGAGGGGCAGCTCATTACACAATAACATTTTAATCAAATTTAATGAAGTACATTAGTGTAACATGAACATTAAAGGCCTATTAAAAATCATACCATGTGGTCAAAAGAATTTAAGGAAAGAATGACAAACATTTTTCCCAAAATCTTTTCATTTCAAAATATTTTCAAAAATATACAGCACAAAAATAGCATTTTAACTGCTGTACAACTTTGTCTGATCTTCTTCTTAGAGGTTATGGACATCTAGCTTATCAGCAACAGCCCCTTATATTTGGGTGGAAGTGTATGAGTTGTCATCGCGTCCTGTGTTGTTTGTCGGATACGTCAGGATTTTCCTGATCCAACTGCCCAATATGTCGGCTTTCGTCCACCTCTTGACTGAAGCGGGAAACTTGGCAGGCAACCATGTCCTCCTGGGAGGATCTCTGGGAAGGGGATCTTCTGCAACTCTTCAGCAAAAGATTCTGGGTTCTTTATGACCTCCTCAAACACCAGTCTTATCAGATAAGCCACAGAGTTTGTAAAATATTACATTCAACTCAAACATTCAGGGAAAAATTAATTTAGTCACTTTATTTAAAAAAACAACAAAACAAAACAAAACAAAAAAAAAAAGCGATAATAATAAAGATTTCTCAGCAGTTGTATAAAGTTCAAATTTTTTTGCTATGGTTATGATGCACTCTACGTGGGGTCTGTGTTTACTGGTTTGAAGTGGCTTCTACCTTTGACTTTGACTATGAGTATGACACCATGAAAACAGTTTGGCCTGCAGCTGTTGCTGCCTGTTTGCAGGTTATATTTTCATTGTGATGCATGGTCACAAAGTACAACCTATATAAACGTGAAGATGCATATCAATGAGCCAGTACTTCTTTTGGTTCTAAAGCTCATGATGCTACATAAGTTACTTTGTCAGATACTGTTACAGAGGTAATTAATGTGTTTACATACATGTACATAATATATACATAAACATTTTTCTTACCATCTTTTCTTCAGCTCTTGCTTTTTGTATGTATACTAATGTTTTTATTGCTTTGCACAGTAAAAGACATGGCACAGTTTAATTTCACTGCTGACCAATTTTTACAATGCATGTATCTTGATTATAAGGTGCATCACCTGCATAAATGTTCCACTATAGGAGAAAACCACATTTTTGAGAAGTTAAATGTAGGACAAATGCTGTTGCAATTAGCTGTTAGTTGAAGATAGCCCATGCTACATGGGGGAACAAAAATTCACACACACTTATAATAAATTAATGTTTGAAAGTATAGCTGACACTGCTCCTTCCTTCAGTTTAAATTTGGTGCTGAGTCTCCAACAACAAGGTGTTCAGTAAGATTAACAGCTTATGATACTAAAAACAAGTTGAATATGGATGTAACAATCAGCAGTTTCACAAGGTTACTCCCAGTATCATCAGATTTGATCAACTTCTTACCATACTGCTTTGTCTTATACAAATCCCCATTCCAATGAAGTTGGGACATTGTGTAAAATGGGAATAAAAGCAGAATACGATTTGGAAATCCTTTTTGATCCACTTTTTTTTTTTTTTTTTTTGCAAATATTCACTCATTAATTTTGAATTTGATGCCTGCAACACATTCCAAAATAGCTGCGACAGGGGCATGTTTACCACTGTGTTACACTACCTTTGCAGCAGACATGTCTAGACTGCAGGCAGGCCAGTCAGGTACTTGCACTCTGCTACTATGAAGCCACACCGTTGTAACACATGCACAATGTGTCTTTGCATTGTCTTGCTGAAATAAGCAGGGACTTTCCTGAGAAAGGCAGCACCTGGATGGCAGCATATGTTGCTCCAAAACTTTTATGTTAATTTCACCATTAATGGTCAATTCTGAAGTCAGCCAGCTCTAACAAACAGTACTATTGTCGAAATTATTTTAAAGAGAAAAAAGATGAGGTGAAAAATCTTCTCACAGGTGAGACATGAAAGGGTGGCTGGTTGGATGTGATTTTCATATTTATTCATGTTTTGTTTGCATTTTCATTTAGACATCTTACGTCTGTTGCTTGTGCTTAAAGGTCCAGTTGATTTATTATTAATCAATTAATTAGTTAATCAATTAATTATCAATCAATTAATTATTATAGTTCAACAGATGTTCCTAATAAACTGGCACAACACAATGGAACTAACATGCATCTGATAACTTTCTTATGAATGCATCAGGATACGTCAATAAGTGCTTCATCCCACCTTGTTAGCACACAGTGGAATACTAGTTGTTTTGCCTATTTTCCAGTTTCAACAGGATTTTGTAATGAATGCACCTTTAAGTGTAATTGATGTACTATGTCTTCTGGTCCTTTGAATATATGGATATATGACCATTGTCAAGTCCAGAAACTGTTTATTATATTATATATCTATTTAATATCATATCTACGTTAGTTGTCATACTAATTTATCATCACCCCTTTCTTACCCTAGTAAATGGTACATTCCAGTTTAGATGAGGAGGTATGATGCTACTTTGTTGAATGGAGATGTTGGAACTGTGATGGGTGAGTGTTGTAATTTTAATTTAGTTCAAGTTGTATTCATTAAGCTGTGATTTATTTTCAGGAAGAATTTGAAGAAAACAAAGCCATTTATTCAGCAAGTCATTAATTCATAATCAGGTTATCGTCTTGTAGGATCACTGGATTCTCCTCCAGTATTAAACTCACACTCCACTGCACAGTTCCACATCAAATCTTATTTCTGATTCAGTGAGACATTTCAACTTTCTCTCAGTGTTATTTTTTTTTTCTCCATCTCAGTGAGACACTTTGTTTTACTGCCAAGAGAAATGAAGCAAAACTCGCCATCAGAAACAATTTTGAACCAAACATGACCTGAGCATATGGCAGTCGAGTCCCCAACGGCTGCACACACACGCACACACACACATTCAGTGAAACTGCTGGTAGCTATATCATCCAGAGATGCACCCAGCACTACTCACTGCTTTGGTCAAATATACTGGCGATCAAAGAGGAAGGACAAGTGCTTTATTTTGTGTCAAATTTAAAAGTCCAGGAAAGCATGTTTCTTATTCAAGCTGCTATGTCGTAGCACAAATGCTGTGAGCTATATAATATAGTCAGTGGTAACCTTACAGGTTCCAGAAAATTCCCTTTTTTAGCTGTAGAAAACCAAGATTGGTATTTAAAAAAAAAAAAAAAAAAACTTTAAAAATGTAACAGACACTCACATTTTCATCATTAGTGTAAAAGTTGTCTTCCATGTGGGCTCCCTTTCACATAACTACATGTACTCTTTTAAACAGTTTTCTTATATCAATACTAAAATGAGTAATAATTTTCTTCTTTTATGATATGGATGATTTGGAGCAGTGTTTCTCATATTGGTTTATTAAATTGTTAATTTCTGATAGGGATAATGGACTTTTGCCAATATCTTATATGTTATGTCAGGAGCGCTTGAACCAATAACTGATACTTATTCTGCACTCAACTGCAGAGGCACTTTTTCTCCTCTGTAGTAAAAACAACATGATACTTTGAATGCTGCAGATATAGATAATACATTTTCCTCATTGTGCAAAGTAAACATTTTGGAGTGTTATATGAGTGTTATAGCGGTTGGTAGCACTAATATTCCGATTCCTACTTTTAGATAAAGAGGAGGAGCTTGGGGAAGAAGCAATGATGTGCTGTCAAGCATGTCAAAGCCACGCCCTAAAGTCTACCCTCCTTCGTTTTCTATTTGCCTCTAACTTGGACCATAATTGTCAAAATCGATGCCATGATGTGTTGACAAAAAACTCACTGAAGAAGACCTATAGCTAAGATTTGAACATACTCTTACACATTTGTAATTTGAGTAATCTACATTAAATATAATCAATGCAAACGATGATACTGGCTCAAAGTCATTGTTTTTCTACCCTTCCTTACATTGAATGATTTGTATAGGGGGATTATGTGGTGGTATTCAAGCCACAGTTATAACCTATTTTCCATATACATGTACTATTTTATATTCTACATCATTCATAATATATCTTTTCAGTATAGTCAGGATGTTCTTCTGTGTGGTGATGTCTCTTACACATTTGTAATATCACATTTGATCGACTTTGATCGAAAACTTTGCCCCCGCTCCTTTAACGGATCCCAGCTCACCTGTACCGGCCCTCAGATCCACCGCCCCGGCGTAAGTGTCACCGTCGTCACGGTAAGCGTAGCAGGTGGCTAATGAAGCTGAAGGTCTGCCTAGCACACTCTTCCGCTGCTTCCAGAACTGATCATGGATTCCTTCTTCGCCTCTCTGTGTCCTGGCGGTCCCTGCATCTCATCGATGCCTGTCTGATACCGGTGACTGGCTTGGATGAGGGTTTCTGCTGCCCCTGCTTTCCCTGACTCTGCCGGCACGGGATGAATCTCCACATGCTGAGGCCACTACACCAGGCTCACCAATCCAATATATGACAGGTCTCAATCCCTGTAAGGATTGGCCTGGTAAATGCTACATCTCTGGCAAACAAAACTTTTTTCCTCAGGGATTTGTTCATCTCCCATCTCCCTTAGTGTTGGAGAGTCTAGCGCTCTTTTCAAACTTTCACCGACTGGTTGTGGTCACTTTAACTCCCTGTGAACGTGGGGCCAAGGAGGAGGAACGGCGGTTTATAAAAATAACTATATATGTGAGCAGTGTGTTCTACCGTTTTCTTTCTCCAGCTCCAGGTGGATCGCTCTGACCCGGTCTGCTGTCATCTACAGACCTCCAAAATATAATAAGGACTTTTTAAATGACTTCTCTGATTTTTGGATGGAATTATATAACTATGATTGGGTTTCTATTATTGGTGATTTTAATATCCATGTGTGCTGCCCTGATAAGCCACTGATGAAAGACTTTTAGGCCTTATTCACTCTTTTAGTCCGGTCCCACACACGATCGTGGACACACTTTGGATCTTGTTCTCTCACATGGTCTGCCTGTGTCAAACCTGGATATCTCCAACAATGTGCTTTCTGATCACAAGGCTATATTATTTCAGATTAGTTTTTCCTTCACAACATTTAAAACTCCTGCTCGACAATGTCAAATTCTTAAGCCTTTGACTGCTGTCCAGTTCTCTGCTGCTTTTAACCAGTTCTGTGTCCCTCCAGTCTCAATGCCTGGTTTCACTCCAAACCATTTTGGTCTCTGTTGCTCCATTAAAAACCAAGCAGCCTAAAGCTAAACCTGAGCCCTGGTTTAACGACAAAACTCAGATTGAAGTGCCGCAAAGCTGAATGCAAGTGGAAAAAGGATAAAGGTGTCATTTCAAATTCTGAAGGACTACTGGGACCATTACCACGGCACTATCAAAGAGGCTAAAGGGAATACCTATCCAGCAGTATCTTGTCCAACCAACATAACCATGTGTATTATTTAAAACAATTGACTCTGTTCATAATGTCCCACGGGTTGTCTGTTTGGAATCCTCCTCTGAATTGTCCAATAACTTTCTGAACTTTTTTGTTGAAAAGGTTTCTACCGCTAGGGTGCTCACTTTACCGCCTGTTTCTGACCCCTCTGTCTATGTTCCTTGTTCTGCTGTCTTCGATCACTTTGAGCCTGTGAGTTTGGCTCACAGACTCAAATGTTTGATGTGGTTAGCCATATCACACCTTCTGGTTTCCCTCATGATACAATACCTCCTTAATTATTTAAAGATGTTTTCCCTATAGGTCAGTCAGTTTGTGCCATTGTTAACAGCAGTCTGTCTTGTGGTGTGGTGCCTGTAAATTTTAAACATGCGGTAGTGCAACCTCAGATTAAGAAACCAGGTCTTGATCAGTCTGTGATGGCTAATTTTAGGCCTATTTCCAAGCTGACTTTTATCTATAAAATTTTGGACAAAATTGTTTATGGTCAGATGAAGACTTTTCTGGATGAGCAGGATATCCAAAAGAAAGGACAATGTGAAACAAGTAGCTGATGAGGAAGAGTGCGAACATGCTAATGCGTTATGCTACACTGAGAAATGCGGATGAAATGCGTTGTTCATCCCGACATATCCACAAGACATTTTTTCGGTGAAAGCAGCGACGACCAACAGAGCTTCAATCAAATTCAAGCAGGGACATGATGAACTCATCCATGAAAGTGGCACAGAGTTTGCGATAAAAGAACATAATAGACTGTATTACTTGGACACTGTAAGTGAAAGTGAAAGCAATGATGCCAGTGATTTTTGTAATGGTTGTTTCGATATTCAGACTTGGCACGAAATACTAGGTCACTGCAATTATGACGATGTTTCCAAGTTGCAGGATGTGGTAGAGGGAATGCAGAATGCAGATTAAGAGTAAATTTGACAAGTCTAAACTGAGTTGTGAGATATGCACACAAGGTAAATTTGTGCAGAGCCGAAACAGAGAAGCTGATGCTCGTGCCAAAGCAGCACTTGAGCTAGTTCATACTGATTTGGCTGGTCCAATGACCCCATAGAAAAAGACAGATTCAGGTATGCTCTTGCTTTTACATATGATTACTCCGGTATAGTTTTTGTGTATTTCCTGAAAGCTAAGAATGATACTGCCAAAGCAACAGGAAGATTTCTTGCTGATATAACCCCTTATGGAAGTGCATTAGGTCTGATAATTGCACTGAATTCATCGGACAAGAATTTCAATCCTTACTGACCAAAAATAGCATTAGACATGAGTTCTCTGCACCGTATCCGCCACATCAAAATGAAAGGAATTGGCACCCACTATTTGACATGGTGAGATGCATGTTGATTGAGAGTAATCTACCAAAAGAGTTGTGGACGTATGCTGTAATGACAGCTGCTGTGATATGCCACAGATGCTTTAAAGATGCTTTAATGACAGAATAAAGCAAACACCCTACTATATGCTAACAGGCAAGAAATCCAACTTGTCTGGGATGAGAGTATTTGGATCAGTGTGCCACGCAATACAAGCATGATAAGAAAAAGTTAGACTCAAGATGTGATAACAGAATTTTCAGAACAAAAATAGCCCTGCATATCTAGTCCACTACCCCGACACTAAGAAAGTTCTTAAACACAGACAGAGATTTGTAACAAGGAATGTATGTGAGAAGGAAACTCAGACAGACCCAATGGTTGATGAGGATTTTCTTGAGAAAAGATATGCGCCACCTAGATCAAGTGTAACAAGCCAGAAGGAAAGGAAGGCAAAAGAACCCCAGGAAACTTCTGATAGCCCGGATTTGACAGATACAGCTCAGAATGAAGGAATTGAGCCTCGTTACCCCAAGAGATAGGAGAGTTCCACAGTATCTCTCCAAGTATGTTACTGATGCAAAGTCTAATGATTAGACATCCATTAGCATTGATTATTTTTATAGGATGTGTGAGGTGCCACAAACATTCAAAGAAGCTATGAGCTCACCTAAGGCAGAGATTTGGGCTAAAGCTATGAAAGAGGAAATGAATTATCTTCATAAGAACGATACATTCACATTGACTACCCTACCAGAGGGCAAACATGAAGTAGGGGGCAGGTGGGTCTATGCCATCAAAAGCAATGCAGATCAGACAGAAACCTATAAGGCCAGATATGTTGCTAAAGGTTATAATCAGGTGATGGGAGTAGACTACAAGGAGACTTTTTCTCCGACTGCTAATCTAACCTCAGTACGTGTTCTAATGCAAATGGCAGCACAATATGGTCTTGATCTACATCAGATGGATGTCTAGACGGCATACTTGCATGCACCTATCGATTACAATGTGTATATAGTACAACCAGAGGGATTTAAAGTGAAATCTGATAAGGGTGAAAAGTTAGTCTGTAAACTGAACAAGTCACTTTATGATCTCAAGCAATCCGGTAGAAACTGGAACAAAATGCTTAGTGATTTCTTGACTGAAAATGATTTTGTACAGAACTCTGCAGATCATTGTGTCTTTATAAAACAAATCGGAAATGAGAGAGCAATACTTGTAATTTGGGTTTATGTTTACTGGTTTACTCTGCTAGTAATGATGATGTCATGTCTGGTCTGGGTTGCTCCTGTATTGTTTGCTCTTATTTCCTGTTTTATTCTTATGTGCTTGTAAGACCAGCTCTTTCTGGTAGAATGGCTCTGTCTTTGTTTTAGGAGTCTGGGTGACAGGTGAGGCGGGACTCTAATCAGCACAGCTGCTCCTCTTCCCCAATCAGTGCCTGCCTTATTTAAACCCAGATTTTCTGTTCCAGTCTTCTCAGTTCAGTCGGGTAACCACATCACGTCTCTCTGCCTTTAGTGCTCGAACTGCGTTCTGTCGTCGTTTCTTTGATTACTTTGACCTTTTTTTGTAATGGTCATTTTTTGTTCCTTTTTCCTAGTATACCTGATGCCTGAGCTCCGCCTCACCAGCAGGCCCGACTCAGCGCTTTTTGTTATTCCTGGACTGGTTCTACTTTTGTTATAGTTATCATTAAAAGACTCTGTTTTTTCCTTTTTATTCAGTCTCCGTTTCCGGTCCTTTTTTTCCCCTTAGTTTAAGCGATTATTTTATAATCGTGATAGATGATTTATTGAGTAATGTAAAGAAAACACTTGCTGTAAAATTTAAGATGAAGGATCTTGGAAAACTGAGACATTTTTTCTTGGGATTGATTTTGAGCAGGATAATGACAGTGTAAAAAAGAGTCAGGAAAGGTACATAATAAAGGTACTACAAAGACTTGGCATGTCAGATTGCAAGCCAAGGTCAACCCCATGTGAACAAAAGATAGAGTACAACAGTGATGCTGACCCTGTTGATGTCAAAACGTACCGTGAGTTCGTAGGAAGTCTGAATTATGTCATGACATGTGCTAGGCCTGACCTAAGTTGGATTGTGAGTAAGTTGTCCCAATATATGTCTGAACCAAATGAACAACACTGGTTGGCAGCGAAGCATGTGATGAGGTATCTAAAAGGTACAATTGATCATGAGTTGTGCTACAGAAAAATTGAGACAAACCTGAAACTTGTAGCATATAGTGATTCAGATTGGGCTGCAGATTTAAATGACAAATGAAGCACCACTGGATATTGCTTTGGTCTTGGTCCACTGAAAATGGTCCACTGATTTTGTTGAAGTCTAAAAATCAGGCCACAGTTGCTTTATCTATGAATACATGGCACTAGCTGCAACTACACAGGAGAGTTTGAATCTTATTCAACTGATGAATGGGATGGAGAGAAACTGTACTAACTATGGTAACTATGCACCAGTGGAAATGTTTGAGAACAATCAAGGCACAATAGCGTTGTCCAAAGATCCAAGATGTAAACACATTGACATTAGGTATCATTTTGTTCGTTCAGCAGTTACTGATGGGAAAATTTTGGTTGAGTACTGTCTTACAGTGGATATGGTGGCAGACTTATGACTAAGCCTATGACTAAGTTTAAGTTGAAAAGATTTGTGAAATTTATGTTTGGTGAGTAAGATGTAAACTCCACCCAGATATGAGATATGAGTGTCTCTGTTATACTGTTAAAGTTGTCAGTATACTATGATGTGTAAGTTGTATGTTTATGATTTGAATAGCATGAGATCAAGTGGGGGTGTTATTGCATGTGATCTCATACATAATGCGCACGTCATGTGCACTACGTGCCTGTTAGTATAAATGTGCCTGTACCAATAAAGGAGTTCTCTTTCCGATCTAGCGGGAGCCGATGTGAGCAGTGTGATATTTCTTCCGTACAAATGATATAAGTTTATCCCTACATAAGGCTAGTGAGAATGTGACAACAGATTGGATTGGATGTCATTTGTTCGTTTTATGAACTTGACTAAAGCTACGTGAGGACGACTAAACAGCCAGTGGAGTCGCCCTCTGATAGCCATTCAAGAAAATATGGATTTTAGGACTGCACTTGCTTTACCTTTTGAACCCAAAGAGGAAAAATGTTCACTAAGGTTCTGCACTTAAAAGCATGAGAGTCAGTGTCGGCAGGGGGGAAACCACATATTGCACTCATCAGCTTTTTTGGCCAAGATTGAGAGTATTTTTTTATGAACAAATGGAAAATAAGTTTTGCTAGAATATCCTAAGAGTTTACAGTCTTGTTAGCATTATTTATTTCTTCTTCATGGATTAAATTTGTATAATTATATGAAATATCACATTTTATCTAGTCATAAAGTTATGCAGGAATGTTTAAAGCTGAAATTCAAAAAAAAAAAAAAAAAAAAAATATCACATGACAACTGCAGCACAATGCTGAAAGAAAACGATCAACTTTAGTTTTTATATACTGTATTTATGAGTTATTACTTCCTCTCTCTTTCTCATTTTTTTCTCTCCATTCCAAATGGCCTCTTCTTTCCAATTGGAGGACAATAGTTTTTATGGCTGCCTCATGAATCAAAAGCATGTGGAGTGTGAGGAGATATTATTGCTTTATCAAGCAATACTATTAGACCTGACTAAGGGAGCATTTGTGTGCATGTGGCAGCAGAGCAAGGGTGGGTGACTATTTATTAATGTTTAAAAGTTATGTACTACATCAAATGTCAGATTAAATCTGTACTTTTGAAAAGTGATCAGATAACTGTATCATGTTAAGGTGATTTGAGGAAACCCAGACCATATTCCTCCTGTGGCTTGATCACATCACCCATACAGTAGATAACTTAGTGCTTATTCAGTATATTTTCAGTATATAGATCTGGGTCAGATTTGGGACATTTCATTTCATGAGTATTGTTAAATGGCATCAAAGCATGCTGACAGTGCACTCCATGTACTGCTTCAATAAAGCACATCCTGTCCACTTTTTTTTTTTTAAACCCACCGTCCATGAATGTTAAACGCCCCCTTGATAAATCGTCCATTGTGACGGGAACATGATTACATGAAGCCGCGGCTGCAGGCCATTCAGCGTGCAGATAGAGTGCTGTGTCACCTCTAAGAGGGCTTTGAATGAATGCCCCCGTCTCAACCAAGGCCCACTTCCTTAATCAGTGTGTCAGATGGTAATGATTACTTCCTGTGTGTGCTTCTGTGTGGCTGCTGAACTGTCCACATAACTCATTCGCTGTTAATAATCTGCCTCGGAAAATATTACTCATCTTTACCTTCAGCTAATCCCACTTCTAGTCCGAACCACATTGTTACTTTTTATTATTATTTTAATACCAAATTTCATTTATTGTGGTAAGTGCCTTCATGGAATCAGGTAGTACTTCATTTTCATGGAGAAGGGGAAGGAAGGTGAATTGTATCTAAATCCCTCATCTGGGTTAAACAATGAAGTCGTCTCACATGTTAGAGAAAATGAGACACCACTGTGTTGTTTCTCTTTGCCTTAGGTCAAGGCTTGGGAGGGAGAGGATTACTGCAGCATCCTATCATTCTGTGTCCATATCCAAAACCTGGATTAGTAACAGGGAATAAGATTAGTATTTGTTATCAAGCTCTATTCTCAGGCATCTGTTAAAGGCATGGTGCATATTTTTAATATTAATTAAATCCAGGAAGTGGAGCTTGCATTATCTCTGGTGCTACATTGATAGAGGGATATGGAGCAGGTCAAAGAGATTTATTTTGGATTTTTTTTTTCTTTTTTTCAGTTATGTGTATGATTTGGAGCCATAATATACTGTATAGAAAACATTGGGACAAATGCAATATTTAAATGCAAATAATCCCCCTTTCATCTTGCACAATGACACATACTTTTGTCGGGTAGTCCACCTTAAAAACGTTGCACCATTGGAAAGATTTTTTTTACGTTAAGGATCCTCCCAATTTTGGTTTTGTTTCTTTCAAGATGAAGGTTTGTACAATGAAGGTGAAATTATTTTCACATACAATTTAAGATAAAATCACATAATTGTATGAATTATTGTTTTTATTACCCCCATTCATATCAGAAAAAGTAAAATGAAGTGTAATCTGTAACAAACCAAAATACAAGTCTATAAGAATAATCCTAAATAAAACCTTTACATTATAACGATGGGCAGTCCTTAGCAAAGCTAACAAAGTTAGCCGCAGCCTAAGACTTTTGCACTGTATTATAGATAGTAATAGAATAAATTGCAAAAAATTTAAATGCATGGCCCCCCCCCCCCCCCTACACACACACACTTTTCTTACCCTCATGCTGAAACTTAACACCAGTCCTCATTTATTAGATGTTGCATACATGTACACAATTTAAACCTCTCTCTGAGGATTAACTAAAGCTCTGTATCAGCACCAGTTTACCATTACAGTTTTAATTAACTCAACAAGTATCTGGTGTCTTCCACTGACATTCAAACTCATTAATTCAGTCTAATTTTCAAGCTAAATAAAATAATTTAATAGTGGATGTATAATTATGAAAATAAAGAGGCATGCAGTTTTTGAAAACAGAGCTGTCGTGCTTAGAAAGTGAAATCAATGTCCTGTTTCTTTTTTCCTTTTTTTCTGTGAAGTGCCTTTGTATGAAACACAATTGTCTTTAGACATATTATTGAATTATTGCATGCATTTGTCAGTAGCCTTCATCGTCATGCTCAGATGCACTTCACGGAGCGCGATGTGCATTATAATACTTTGAGATATAGCAACGATGGGAGTTAACCTTGAAGTATTGATTTTGTGCCATCGTGTACATGTACTATATATCCCTGCTTACAGTATTTGCTCATTTCTCTCTCTCCTTTTTCCTTCCTGTGCAGAGATACTGAATGGGGGTGTTTATGTTGACCAGAATAAATTCCTTTGTCATGCGGACACCATCCACTGGCGAGACATCATCAGGAACCCCCAGGCTGAGCTGCTGGTAGTACCATCCAACAACAGTAACTTGGGATGTGAGTATCGCACATAGACTCTATATAAAAATGGATAGCCTTCTGGATTAAAAAGTGAACCTGGGGAAGTAGAATGAAAGTAGATGTAATCCATCAGTGGACGACTCTTCTGGTTGCAAAAAGAACTCTTTTTGAATGAAGTCAGTTTCCTGAGGAGTTAATGGTCAATTAATTGCTTAATTGCTATAGTCTAATTTCTCGATCAATAGAACATTATGTGAACATAATTCACAAAAATTGTGAATTATGTTTCCATTTAGAGGAAAGTAGATGATAAAGCACATCACAGATAAGTGGAAACCAGTGTGAACTTCCTGTTTCAAAAACTGTGTGAACCTCAAGGCTGCAAATCAAAAACATTTGAGAGAGCTTCTCTGAAAGTCAACCTCCTGTAAGTACATGTCTGGGAGAATGCAAAGTGCAAAAGAGAAACATTTAAGTTGAGAAAAAAATCAATAAATAACAAAGTCCTTTTACTAATGTTTTCTGTCACAATTATTAACCACAACTAGTAGCCAACCTATCGGTGACCATTATACATATACACTGGATTGGTGATAAACATCATATTGAAACCCGAGCCATGTTTCCGCCAAGTGTTCTGTTTTTTTGGTGCAGTGCCTATTATTTTTCCATTAGGAATGGTACCAAAATAACCTGCCCTTTCCCTGGCACCTTTCCCTCGGGATACCAGAGTTAAATGGTAGGGTCCTCCACCCATGACAGCCAGCTGATAGGGCAACAGAAAAATGCCACTCCCTTGTTTCTTCAACACCAGCAGTCTATTCTCTATTCTTCTAAAAACAGACAGAAACAGAGCCGAAAAAAAGGATGTCCTCCATTGCTGTCTGTTGTGCTGCATTCAATGTTGTTATTCTTTGTCATCGCACCGATATGACGTCAGGTCAGGCATCTTGCTGATAGCAAGCTCAGACCCTGGCTACTAAGTTAAGAAGCTCAAAACACCAGCCTGACCCAGAAGCTGCACTGAACAGTACCAAAAGCTAACCATGCCATGACGGAAGCATGGCACTTGTGTCCTCAGTAAAGTTTTTGTGCCATGGCTCTTCCTGCTTTTTTCTCTATACATTTTTTATTCATTCTCTTTGCCTGGTGGTCATTAGGAAGCAAAATCACATATTATTAGATCAGCTTGTGAACCTCTGTATTGCAGTGATTTGGTTGTGGCTCTGCAGCGAGGCCCATGGAGCTGCTGTCTGCTGCACTCTTTTTAAATTCCAGTGAATCTGACAGCTTGTTTGAAGCTGCCCTTTGATGGCCTCCCGTACACACACATGTGCACACAATCCCTTCATTCCTCCTCTCATGGTCCCTGCAGTCCCTCAGCTTTGGACAATAACAGGCATCGCGGCAGACGCTCCATGTCAGAGGAAATGTTGTTAAAGATGAACTTTCTCAATCCTTTTCACACATTTCTTGCTTATTTAAAGGGTGATGCAGAGGGGAGAGAGCACAGAGCTGCATCACATTATGCCGGGGTGAACAACAGTAAGAACAGAAGCACTAAAAGACATCAGCACTTGTGTAAATGTGAAAAGTTTCTCCCATGAAAGTGACCTTTCATGACGGAGCTTAGGGACATCAGCTGCAATGCAAATAAATGGAAAAGAAATGTGAATAATTTGGTGGTGAAATTTGATGCACCCTCTCTATGCAAATCAAATGCAATGCAATTAAGTGAATGAATTATAAGCACCTGAAAAAAAAATGAAATGGGTGAAATCAGCGTTGAGTGATGAGCTCATTTTACTGCGTAAAAGAAAAAAGAAATCTCTGGATACAGCAAACACTGGAGAAGAGAGGGAAAATGTGCTTGGTTCAGAATCTTAAACTTTATTTTTCACTACTTCAGGATGCACATAAGGATGTCTGTCAGAGAGTCTAAAGATTTGACAAAGGTTCTGTTTGTCTGGAAACAGTCTCAGGTGTGCGCTTTTGCTTATTTTAATATTTTTGTTGAATGTCAGATCAACAATACACAGTCTGACTGGTTCAGTGTGTACCAGTCAGAATCAAACTTCAATATGAAAAAATAAAAGCTGCAATATCAGTCAGAGAAATTCTGCTGGGCTGAGTTTTGTATTCTGCCCCATCTATGTGGTTTTTATTTCTCTTTTAGCTATTACATATCCATTACCCCTCATTACTGTCTATTTACAGTCAGGCAGTACTCTAATCAGGGTGCCCACAGGTCTTTGAAATATGTGAAGGTTTTGCGAATTAAAAAAAAAAAAATCAAGGAGCAAGAAGTTAAGTTGATATTGTGGTAAATGTTTTCGCCTCCTGTTTCATGCACTCTGCAGTGCTTGATATATGTAGACGAGGCCTATGCAGGACAAGCGCAGAGACATAATTACTAGTGGGGTTGTGGTCACTGTATACTGCGTCTCTCCACTGTTGACATGAGATTCCATGCAGAACAATGAGTGAGTAACGTTATGCAAAATAAAGAGTAAATTACAAGGACAAAGATCCCAAGGACAATCACTTGGCCAGATGCAGAGCGTGGTGAAAGTCAAGAAAAGTGGACGCCATGGGCGAGGCGGCTTTTGCAAACACCTTCGGTCCTTGAATTTCCAGTACCAAGGAAGTACTGGAAAAATCCTTGAATTTTAAGGTGTTGGAACGTGTGTAATGTTATTTAGCCTTTATAAACCTATTCCATATAATTTAAAGTATAGTGTGTCACAAATATCATTCAAACTACAGTAAAATTAGTTCACCTTCTGCTGATTAAGCCTATTAGCTCCACAAGGCTCTCTGTGTTTCTCAGTATAGCATTTTTCAGATAAAGAACAGCGTGAACACATAATGTTACATTATTTCTGTTCACAGACACCAAACACAGGCAGAATAATATCAACATAATCTGATACATTTTATTAAATAAAAAATTAAATAAATAAATAAATAATAAATAAAAAAGTTTGCCATGTCACAAGTTTTTAAAATTCTCCCTAGTGACTAGAAACCATTCAAAGCTGGTTACTTTAAGATAAGCTCTTAACAGTACCACATGTGTAAAACACTGCCATTATTTTGAGTGGATGGCACTGTCTGTCTGTCTGTCTTCTGTCAGAGGAGAAAAATGAAAAGCAACAAAGAACAGAGGAGGTGGGCCTAAACATTACAAGAGAGTGTGTGGGAGAGGAGGTTGCCAAACAGGGGCCTCTTTGCCAAGCTGGAGGTAGTATTTAACATTAACAGCCCCACTGAGGGAGTGGTTGAAGGGAAAGGGTGACAATCTGCTGCTCTGTCCCACTTACTCTGTAATTAACCCACAGTCAATTAAGCCTGGTTGATGATTGAGGACTAGCACGTGAAGGCTGTGCGTTTCCTGTCAGGTCCGACAGAAGTAGGAGTAGAGGCCTGTCGTTTATTTACACGTCCCCACAGTAACTGGGTCTACTGTCAGACAAGCGAAGGAGAGTCGACAGATCTGTCGCTGTCACTAATCTGGAAAGTTTTAAGGGCGTGTGTGTGCTGTGTTTGTGTGTGTGCACAAGGGTGTAATTTGTTTTACAGCTACATCAGAGGTTTGTTGCACAGTTTAGTGTGTGTTTATGTGTGTGTTTTCTGCAGGCAGACGATGTCATCGTACGTGTAATGGACGCTGCTGGGGACATCAGGAGGACCAGTGTCAAACCTGTGAGTTTCAAGTACACACATGCACACGCACATGCAGGTCTGTGCACAACCCTAACCATAACCACAATTTATATCTTAGTCCTAAAGGTAACAAGAGTAATTGGGTTCTGCCTCATTAGGACCAGGATTTATATACATTCAGCTTTTTTAGTCATACAAGCATTCCCATGCACATTTTCAAAACAGAGTCTCAAGCAGTTTCCTTGTCTCATGTTCATTATTTATTAAAATCCCCATTGGTGGAAGATTAGCAACCATAATAGTGGTTTACAAATAAATTATTTACATTTTTTGAATTTTGAAAGCAGGTATCACAACATTGTATACTACATCTACTAGCCTTTAAACTATATTAGTTTTGCACTTTGCATTTTATGTTTGAAAATTGCTTTATCAAAAAAAAAAAATCATTATCATCACAATCATCACACCACATTAGACATTAGCACTAGCATATATGATGTCTCTATTACTTATTGAGAATTGTTTGATTAAGTTGACAAAAGTCCCATCTTACATTGTTGTTAAAGTTAATATTAACTGAAGTTAATACTCCACCTTGTTACTGAGATCTACAATTTATTCTTTTCTTCTTTGGGCCATACCCCAACCTCACAAACACATGATCAAAAACAGTCTCTATATTAAGTTGGGCTTGGATTCCAAAATGTAAACATTTTATTAAAAAGTATACACTTATCCTCTCTCTCTCTTTCAGAAATAAAAGTATACACTTGTTTCTTATTTCTCAAAGACACTGAGAGGGACTGGAAAAGGATTAGTAAGTGACAGTGAAATCCAGGCAAATTAAAGTTTGTCACTGCGAGCCGTAAAAGAAAATTGATAATACAACACTATCTGCTTTAAAGTAAATCTATAATCTGCTATAATCTGTTTTAGCCCTGGATTATTATTCAGTTTTTGGCCGTGGTGCACACCCATTTTTCAGATCAGTCAGTCTAAACCAAAAAAAATATAAAAATAAAATAAAAAAAATTTGTGAAAACAAATGGATAAATCTGAACAAGAATTTTAGTGTTTTCTGAAACCGATTGAATAATGTGAAGTTAATATTTGTGCAATGCTGCTGCATTAGTAGAAACATCAGAAGAAGCAGAGAAATGTTAGTTCCCAGTATAATTACAGGATGTTCTGCTCTTGTTGTAGAGACTGAGAAAGAGGGACTGGTCTGTTTTTATTTTTTTCCTCAGAATAACAGACTTCCAAACTACAAAGCTTTGTCTTTTTGTCTCTCTCTCTCTCTCTCTCTCTCTCTCTCTCTCTCTCCACTGCATCATTATGTTCCCAACATGGCAGATAGTGAGCACAGCAGTTTTTAATGCTTTCATTTTACGCTCCTGCTGCTTCACTGGCTGGTATTTCTCCTACTGTCCCAATAATATATGGACTCCTCTTTAGCACAAGTGCTGGAGCAAGTTTGATGCAACCACCACAAGCTACATCAAAGTATTAGGACTGCACTAAAAATACTGACTCATGCAAAAAAAAAATAAAAAATAATAATAATAATTCTAGTGTTACAACATAAATACTTTTTTTTTCATTTTTTATTGCCTCATGACATCTAAATAAATAATCACCACTTTCATTGAATTTGATTGGTTTGTACAATTTAGTCACATCTTTGGTGTTTTCTGCAAAAATGGCCACCACAGGAAATGAATGGGACAATTGACTGTACATAAGAAATGAATGAAGGCTTATGGTTTCGAAAGCGAACCGCAGGAATTAGTCATACTTCTCAAACTCAAATGACCTGGGGGCCCCTTAGAGCCCAGTCTGGTCAGGAGGGTGCCAGTCACACATAAAAAAATGTGTTTACTTTTAAATGGAATGATATATATTTCACAATAACTCAACTTCACATCCCATTTAGTAGCAGTGATTTCTCGCTCATTTCCTTTTATTCTTTGAGCGCTGAGTTTTATATGTGTGTTTAACGGTGGAGCTCCCAACATAACCTCATGCAATCTTCCATTGTTACAGTGTTCTTTGTTGTGTCTTAACCAAAATAAGAGTACGTCACCAACTAGAACAGGAAGTTTTACTGCTGCTACAGGGAGCATGAACAGTCAACATGTAGAATCAGCTCAGCCATGAAATGTGGCGGCAATCGTGGTCATGTGCAAATAGCCTGTGCGGACCATTGCAGACATGGTTGGATGATGACATTTATGTCACACAGACCATGCAGACGTGGAAAATGTGTCCTTGACCTTAATGGCACCTTTGGTGATCCTGGTCAAAAATGACCGGCATAGGAACTGAATGGGTAAGACTATATTAAACATTTATTTAATTAAACTGTTCATTTAACAGATGGAAAACTTACTTTCCTTTTCTACTGTATCCTAATGTTGTTCTCTTGCCTTGCTTTAATGATCCAGTTGGTCTACTTGTCTAGAAATATTCATCGTAGGAAGGTAAAATATGGCAAATATAGCTTTGTTTATGCCACAACCGACTTAGCTCACTGATGCTTGAGTAGCTGGTGGGTGAGAGGTACGTTCAAGTGCACCTCCACAGCAATGGTTTAGAGAAGATGGTGCTCCATCTTTTTATCTGGTTAGTCAAGCCAGTAAACCTATGGTCACAACACCACTTTAATTTGATCTCCACATTAGACGCTATTAGTGTGCAGCTACAACATGAGAAGAAAGTTGAGAGCGTTGCTCTTGTCAGTATTTGTGAGTGAGTGTGTGTGAGTGTGAGTAAGTGCCACACCTTTAAAATTCATTCTTTTCACTCTCTGGGCAGTGACGAAGACGGTGTGTGCAGAGCAGTGTGACGGTCGATGCTTCGGGCCTTACGTCAGCGACTGCTGCCATCGTGAGTGTGCTGGCGGATGCTCGGGCCCCAAGGACACGGATTGCTTTGTACGTCAGATTGCATACACACAGACACATCTAAAGACTTGAAAAAGAAAAAAAGGAAAAAGTCATTTATTTCCCACCCCCACCCTTTAGCACCCTCTATTCTGTGTCCATCTGTTTGTTATCCTCCCCACCACAAATAATCTACTTTGTTTATGGACTAACAATTTGTTTGTCATTATACAGAGCCATAAAAAAGTCCACCACAGTGGCTCCCTCACGAAGAACAAATTGGTGATTCAGTGTTCCAATTAATACCAACTCAAGTTCTTCCTGTTACACGGATGGCACACAAACAGGCAGAGATGATATTGTAGTTGTAATTCACAGAAAGGAAAGGTTCATTCAATCCAATTACTGCCACTTTAGACCTGTAGCAACAGATGACAAAAAAACACTTAAGGGGATTAGAGGAAAACATTTCACCATTTACATCATCGGCTGTGGATCCAAACTTTCTCCCATTCGGCATTGGAAAACGCAGTCCATGTGTCTCAATTTTACAAAAAAATGAAATGCGGCTCTAATAAGCATGTACTCAAAGTAAAAAAACAAAAAAAAAACAAGCCATTCACCATGTTTCCTTTTTGTCATCAGGCCTGCACCAACTTCAATGACAGCGGTGCATGTGTGACCCAGTGCCCACAGCCCTTTGTGTACAACCCCATGTCTTTTCAGTTGGAGCACAACCCGAGAGCCAAGTACACCTATGGAGCCTTTTGTGTCAAAAAATGTCCACGTAAGTCTTCTATGAGGCAAATGCTCGCGCAGAAGTGTTGCAGTATTTGAGTCAATCTTAAATTCTTTTTTTTTTAAGACATGTTACTTGGTGACAGTGACTTGAGTATTGAGTGGATAACCCTAACCCATCGTGAAGATGAGCTACAGAAGTACAGAGTTGGAACTGAGTTGAAACCACATGTTTCAACCAAGATATGAAGAAAACCATCAATGAATACACAAAATGTCAAACTGTAAAGAAGATGAGCTATTTGATGTTTTAATAAAGTGGCCAAGTAGTATATAATAATAATAATAATAATAATAATAATAATAATAATAATAATAATAATAATAATGCTGATATAATGCTGCAGAATTGTTAGGTAATTGCTTTTATAATACCTTTGGGTGTATGGACTTACAGAAGTGCTGGTAAGAATGTATGTCATCAGTTGTGTCTTCACAGACCCTTCTGGACTGTAGAGCCTGTTTATCACATATAGTTGTGTCCAAGTCAGGTCCCATTCTATTACTACAGGTTCTCGTCCTTAAGTACAACTAGTTCACTTTCTCCCTTAAGATATTTTTTTTTACCAGTTTGGTAAGGTTTAGCTCAGGTTTAAATTTAGATTGTATATAAAAATTCAGGTTTCCTCTGAATGTGAACATAATTTGCAAAACTGACATCATGTTCTACTGAAGAAAAGCTAAAACTAGTGATTGAGACCATTAAATCCTCATATAAATGTTTACTCATGTTATAACTCTAGAAAGAAGTAGACTCTTCCCATAGACTTCCCTTCAAACAGTGCTCTTTTAGCAACCAGAAGTATCATTCCTTAGTGGTTATTCTATATATTAATGTTTACTGCTTAGACTTCATCTGCAAACTGAAAGACTCATATGGGTTGGGTTCAAATAACTGGAGACTAATCTCGACTAATCTGACTTATTGTGGTGAAACAGACTGGTTTTCAAACACTGGAGGATCAAGATTCAACTCAGCCTCGAGGTTCAGTGAGTCAACTCCAACAAACATAGAACATGCAAATAATCTACTGCCCTGCAATAACATTGACGCTCATAATGATGTTCATAAATAACTTTTATTGTCTGCAGAAGAAGAATGTATCCTCTTATTCTGAAATGAGACTCCAGGCAGTTATATAAAGTCAAAGAAAAACGTTAGTGTGTTTCAATTTGGTTTGGAGGAGCTTCACCAATACTGCAATAACAGAGTGAATCAAGTTCCAGGGATCAATAAATTATCAAACCTCATTCACACCCTCCCACTGCTGCCTCTAAGTGCTAATCTGTTTCGTTGTGTTTCCTGTCCAATATAGATAAGTGTTTTTGATCAGTATACAAATGCGATTAAATGGCAATCATTTTCTCCACGTTAGAGGGGAGAGTGCTTTCACATAATGGAATCCACAGTAGGTGTGACCGAAAACAAAAGCTATACTTGACAGCAGGTATCACCACAGCATCTCTTCTATGAAATGATTGCTGTGATAAGTCACAGCAAACACTAACGCTTACGTTCCATTTTCACAGATAACTTTGTGGTTGACCACAGCTCTTGTGTTAGAGCTTGTCCCAGCAACAAGATGGAAGTGGAGGAGAACCGCATCAAGATGTGCATCCCCTGCACAGACATCTGCCCCAAAGGTAAAGCAGGACTTATAAGGAAATCCGCAAAATAATTGTTTGGATTTATAATATAGTAAAGCATAGCAATGTTTCTTAAAATGTTAGTTCTCACTGTAATCAAGTCGGATTTTCAATTCTGCACTATAAGCTGCTTAGAACTTGATTTTTTTAGACTGCTCGGTTGTAACAAACTAGTGGGATCTTCATCTTCAGTGTTGACTGAAGATCAGGAATAATAAACACATAAAAAAAGTTTTGTTTCTAAGCTTCAAATAATTCATGTTTTTTATGTCGACAGATTTGGACATTTTATCATTTATAGAGTGCATTGTTTTGTACCCTAAACTTATAATAAAAATATAAAATAATAAGTTAATTAACCTTGGTGTTAACCTTGGTGTTAGTTGTAAACACCTTCAAGCATCCAAGTAAATCTTGAGTAAATGCAACTAGAAGGTATACAGTAAATAACAAAGGTTAAGACTGAATTAAATTACTTACCTTATTCAAGGCAATCACTTTTGTTGATATTAAAAATGTTTAAATGAGCAACAGCAATAACTATAAAATTAGGATAAAATACTAAAACGTTGCTGAAACTGTAAGGCACGTCCTTTGGTCTATAAATTCCACAGCAAATTTTAAAAATGTGAAAACTAGAGTGATTTTTTTTTAGCTGATATAAGCACAGTATTGATGAAAGCACAGCACAGCACAGTACAACTTTATTAATCCCAAAGGCAATTTGTTTTAGGGCAAAAAGACATAAACCAGATGCTGACATGCAGTGACAAACATCCACAATAACACAGTTACAGTGAGAGCTGCTCAAGAAAAGCACAATGGCACAGAAAGTGTCTGCAGCAGTGAATATTGTCTTGAGATGGAAGTGCACTGTCGGACATGTTGAGCCCCAAACTTCAAAGTATAAAATCAGGTTTGAAAACTCACCCTCTTTCTCCCCATCACTTCCTGGCCCAATGCACTTCATTTACTGTATGTAGAAGAGCTTATTCATTTGAACCATTTAAATCTAATAGCTTTAAGCTAACAGAGATAATACTGGATCAACAAAAGCCCATGGGTATTACTTAAAAAAAGCTTTAAAGGAAGGTCTAATTTATGTTTAAACAGGGCCAGCTTAGCTGTATTTATATCCCACAGAGGTACTGATTCTAATTTACTCTCTTAAAATCTTTAATTTTAGTGTAATGCTGTGCAATACCCACATTTTTAATAACCACCTCTCTCTAACTCGTTCATTCTTGACTCTTGTTTATGCTACATGAAGGATGATGAATAAAATCCTGTTCAGTCCTAGTATTAACATTCCGTCACTTAAGCAGATCATAAGCACAAGTCCAAAAGCTCTCAATGCATCCTAAATATGTCCTCGGTTCTGATCACATTAATCAGCTGTGATTTGAGGACGTGTTCAAAGTAGATTTGAGATCATCTCCTCAGCTGACATTGTCTGACCTGCTGTATAGTTCACAGTATATTTACTCTCATCAACACTCATACATTAATTTAGTAAATTAACATTATATAAACACTAATTGCTAGAAAATTTCTTCTTCTAATGGTTAAAAAATGTTTTTTTATATTACAGTAATGTGAGTAGATCTTTGACTCACATAAGGTTCTCTTGTCTCTCTCTCTCTCTCTCTCTCTCTCTCACACACACACACACACACCACATCTGTACAGTACATAACACATTATTTTGTTCTCGAGAACAGTCAGTGTGAAGCCAAATCTAATCTCATGTGGTCACAGGAGACATTTCCATTTCCACCTTTCAATGGCATATACTTGTATACTTAAGACATATTCATATACACTGCCCGGCCAAAAACAAAAAAACAACAACAAAAAAAAAAGTCGGCATCAAAAAAAGTGTTGGACCACCTTTAGTTTTGACTATGGCACATATTCGCTATCATATTGTTTCACTGTCCACTGTTGCATTCATTTTTCACCAAGATCTTGTAGCGATGATGGGAGAGTCAGACCACTGCACAAAGCCTTCTCCAGAACATCTCTGTTTGTCAATGGGGTTAAAGTCTGGACTCTGTGGTGGACAATCCATGTGTGAAAATGATGTCTCATGCTCATCCCTGAACCACTCTTTCACAATTTTAACCCGATGTATCCTGACATTGTCATCTTGAAATATGCCCGTGCCATCAGTGAAGAAAAAATCCATTGATGGAATAACCTGGTCATTCGGTATATTCAGGTAGTCAGCTGACCTCATTCTTTGGGCACATAATGTTGCTGAACCTAGACTTGACCAACTGCAGCAACCCCAGATCATTGGCTTGTACAGTAGACACTAGGCATGATGGGTCCATCAGACCACATGACCTTCTTCCATTGCTCCAGAGTCCAATCTATATGATCCCTAGCAAATTGTAGCCTTTTTTTCCTAGTGGCCTCACTGTGGTTTTCTTAAGGCTACACAGTTGTTCAGTCCCAACCCCTTGAGTTCCCTTCACATTGTGTGTGTGGAAATGCTCTACTTTCACAATTTAACATAGCCCTGAGTTCTACTGTTGTTTTTCTACAATTTGATTTCACCAAACGTTTAAGTGATCGCCAAGTGTTGATCATTCAGGATTTTTTCCGACCACATTTCTTGCTCTAAGATGATGGTTCCCCACTATCCTTCCAGTCTTTAATAATATGTTGGACAGTTCTTAACCCAATTTTAGTAGTTTCTACAATCTCCTTAAATGTTTTCTCTGCTTGATGCATGCCAGTTATTTGATGCTTCTCAACCAGACTAACATCTTTTTCACGACCCATGTAGTAATTATCTAATAGGAGGCTCTTACCTATTTGCTTTTTTAAATCCAGGTGGCAACTTTTTTTTTTGGCCAGCAGTGTATAATAGACCACTAAGGAGGGGTGTTAATTCCAGGTCTGAATGCCGTTTAAGATGAATGAATCAAAAACAAACATTGCAATGGCAAAAAACTCCTGTCACTTCATGTTCCACAGGAGCATCAGCTAAAATCTGCAAATGTCCCGTGTTAAATTAAGTAACATTCCTTCATTTCACTATAAAGGGTTCATCGCAAAGGTAACTTCCCCTCTAGAAGGGAAGACATGCAGTGAGATTGTGGCGCCCATTGATTTGCTAATCTCTTGATTATATCGTCATGCAGCAGGGAGGGGTTAATGAGGGATAGCCCGAGGAACTGTGGGAAATGATAACAAATTAACATTTCAGATATGGAATTGGCTAGTATAAATCACTATCAAAAACTGGTTACACCACTTAATGCCAGCCTTATTCATCATCCCTCCTCCACCTCCCCCCGTCAGAAAGACTTGGCTCACACTAAGACTGCATGTGTAATTAATGCAGATCTAATGAATTCATTACAGGGAGGAATTGGCTCCAGTTCAGCCTGTGCTTTCACAGAGAAGCGCTGCAGCCTTGTCTGTGCAACAAAGGCCATGGTGTATGTCCACTAAGGAGAAAAGAATTAATGGTTAATATTAATTTCACTTTATGAGGTCTGGGCTATACAAGGGCACTTTGAAAATATTTACCACCATTTGTTCATATCTGAAATGCAGAAAACTGTTAATTGTGTTAGTTAATGTTTTGATTGTGCTTAGATTTTTGCTTTGTTTTTCTTTAAAATAGATTTTGTTTAACCCAAGACAATAATACAACATGGGTGACAGCACAACGAGGCAATTTATCGCAAAACAAAAAGAGGAGAAAAAAGGAACAAACATGTTAAAATAAAAATCTGATCTATTCAGCAGTTCACAACAACCATGTTTGTTCAATAATTCAAAAAAAGGGTAATTTACAGCAATAGATTGGTCTCTCAACTGAAGTAGACCAACACAACCACAGGCACAATTCATTTACAGAACCGCATTTTCATAAAGTTTCATAAAATAAATGTCAGCGCATAATATTGTGTAAAGATTCAGAGAGTCAGGGGAAATCTGGGCCAGTGGTGGAAACTGCTGCTGAATGTATGTGAACATCAATCCCTCAGGTTGTATTTTATGAGAAATTGTCATGCTATACTGTGATGGACATAGCCATATTTATTATTATTATATTTTTAACCACTTTTCCTCAGAGAAATTCCTCTCCCTCGTCATCTCACTGTGCTTTTTTTCCTTTCAGACTTGCAGCAATGATAGTTTTTATCTGATATTAATTATGTAATGAATGTTCAAATTAGCTTTAACACAGGAAGGTAGCTGTCGGGGATGAGACAATCCAATACTCAATTTTTCCCAAAACCCTAAATTTCATAAATATGATTACTAAGTATAAGGCTGTTAACATGATTGGTTATTATTACTTTTTTATAGGAGAAATACCAGGTTATGGCTTGGTGGTAAAAGCATAAGCACCGATGTGTTGTCAACAGCAGATAAAAGGATGTATGGACAACTGTATCGTGCTGATATTGGTGTCGTGCCATCCGCATTTGCTCTTTTAGCTTTAAAAACAAACGTTCTACCCCACTGAGTTTCTTATTTTCATCCAAAATCCCACGCATAATTATGTGAAGATGTAAAATTAATGATAAAAATATATAACTTTTCTGCATTAAATCAAAAAAAAAAAAAAAGAACAGACTAATGATGCATGCTTTTTGAGTCATGTTCTTGTATTAGACAAAATGTTTTTAATGCATTAGCCAAAACTCTTTCAATCCAAAGTAATCCATACTCCCACCATTTTATTTTGGTTGCATTTTAATACTTGACTGAAGTGTGTTCTTGTGCTTTGTCAGTGTGCGATGGCATAGGGACAGGCAGCCTGCAGACGGCTCAAACAGTGGACGCCAGCAATATCGATAAGTTTGTCAACTGCACCAAAATCAACGGCAACCTCATCTTCCTCATCACTGGCATCAAAGGGTATTTGACAATCACATCTATGACATACAGTTATTGAGATATTACATTAGTGCCACTGCTCCTGCACACACATCCACAGGGGATACACAAGTGTGTGATAGGAAATGTTAAAAAAGAATTGATAATGGCAGAATGAGAGGAAGTAATGTAATCTCTGTTAACATCCCACTGTTTGATAGGACCTGTGTGGCCCAGGAAGGTCTGTGTAGCTTTGTTTTCAATCACAAACCATTGTCAAAGAACCCCGGAGCTCTGAAACCGGACTAATATGGAACCACAAATGTAACACAGCAGCACAGTGGAGAAAAGGAAAAACACATTATTTTAATGTTTCCTTCAGTTCCACACTTGTATAGTAGGTCACAGCACTATGTGAATGCTATTTTTTTTAAATAAAGATACATAGTATACTGTATATTTTCACATTTCTGTCTGTGTATACTTTAGGGACATGTATCATGGCATTGGACCTTTGGACCCTGAACGTCTCAATGTGTTCCGCACTGTTAAAGAGATCACAGGTAAAAGTGGAGTCACCTTGGTGTGTGCGTGTACTGTAAGTGTGTGACAGAGTAAATGAAAGCTCTAAGAGCTAGGAAGGCAGAAAGCTAACAGGAAACTTTAAAGGGTGCTCTGATGGGTATTTTTTGTGTGTGCCAGTTGTATGTGTGTGTGTGTGTGTGTGCGTGTGTTTATTCATTAGCTAAAGGGGCCTAAAGGGGTGAGCGATAGCTCATATGCAAACCATTTTGTCATGTTAAACTGTGACTTGCTGTTGAGCCAAACACCTAATGGAGTGAAACTGCAATTTCCTAATGAAAACCCAAGCAATAAGAAAGAGCAATGGCCATTCTAGCTACAGCGCTTCCTGCTCTATCCCTTTAATGTCATCCCCACAGATGCTGATTTGATATAATCTGTCATTAAAGGCGAGTGCAACTGCACAAATTGTGCAGAATATTAAATCCATCCTTTTAATTAGCATTTGTTGCCTTCTGCAAGTACATTTCCTATTTAAAATGGGTCTTGCTTGAAGTGATTTTGTTTTATTTTATTTTTTCTTAATCTTTTTATTCTGTTAGACTCATTCTTCTCATTTTCTCACTTACCATTGCTGATATAAAGAAAAAAACATTCAATGACAAAGTTAGAAGTGTAAAGCCTTGTTTATCAGCACAGTCCTGAAGCTGTCTTTTTATATGTATTTTTAGGTTTTCTCAACATTCAGGCTTGGCCTGAGAACATGACAGATCTGAGTGTTTTCTCCAGCCTGTCCACCATTGGAGGCAGATCTCTCTACAGGTACGTGTGAAGGAGATTGGACATGTTTAACACGTTGATAAGAATGAATCAGTGGTACAGAATTATTTAATCCATAAGTATATGGATAGTGGAGAACAAATTTATTAGCCCCTCTATGAAAATGTAATTGTTTTATAAGTATCTCCTTTATGCTGTTAAATAGAGCAAATACTTTTTAAAACAGCTTCTTAAATTCTTTACTCTGTATAACAGCACATGGGAGATACTTAAAATACAATGACATTTTTATGTGTATAGTCCAGTTGTAAAGTTTTTTGACCATCTTTGATAGTGCCTATCTGGATTACTGCTATTTTGATGCTTTTTATTGATGCAGTTTTATTATTGTCGTCTATCTATCTTGTTTTTTTTTTTTAAACCATGAATAACCATGAGATTATGTAAGAGTTTGTTCATAGAGCAAATACTTTTTAAAACAGCTTCTTAAATTCTTTACTCTGTATAACAGCACATGGGAGATACTTAAAATACAATGACATTTTTATGTGTATAGTCCAGTTGTAAAGTTTTTTGACCATCTTTGATAGTGCCTATCTGGATTACTGCTATTTTGATGCTTTTTATTAAGAGTTTGTTCACACTAACCCGCAACCAAATCTAAATCCCAATAGACACTCTACCTGAATATAAAACTTGTTTGCAATCAGTGGGGTTTCCCCCTGATGGCCATTCAAAGGAATATTGGTTTCAGGCACTTCCACATGGGTTCATGTGCCAATTTATGTGCCATTTGTAGAAAACATTCTGATTACCAGATATTCTGATTCAAATGTGATTAATTACAGATCAGATTGATTGCTTCTCAAATGCAAAATGCTATATGGTATTGATAAATCTGTGAATCCGTGATCAAGGACCATATACTAAAGTGAGTCAAATTTGATTTGAAAATCAGAAGTGATGATCTGTTTTTTTTTTGTCTACACAGTCCTGGGGAAAAAAAATCAGATGTCATTTATATTAATGTTGCATGTTCTCCCCATGTGTGTGGGTTTTCTCTGGGTTCTCCAGCTTCCTCTCACAGTCCAAAAACATGCAGATTTGGGGATTAGGCCAATTTGACACTCTAAATTGCGCATAGGTGTGAATGTTTGTCTCTATGTGGTCCTTTGATGGACTGGCGACCTGTCCAGGGTGTGACCCGCCTTTTGCCCTATGTCACTTAGGATTAGGCACCAGCGACCCTCATGTGGAGGATAAAGCAGTGTAGAAAGATGAGTGAGTGAGTGAGTTACATTAATGGAAAAATGTAGCCATACAGGATGGCCTGATAATGAAACAATCATGTATTCTGTTTTACATACTTGAAATTTAATAGCCTTAATTAATATCATTCACTGTATGGGGCTACTGATGACTCATTTTATAAGCTGTCTTTTTTCAGAAAGATGGTTGTCTATCGTCCTATGTTTGGATGCTAACTGCTGGTGCTAATGAGCCGTCGGCCCCTGTTCTGTGTGACAGCTTTTTGCAGCTTTGATTAGCTGTGCTTTGATAACAGGCTCTGTGTTCACTTACAAGCGGCAGATCCGAGGGATGGGGCCGCCATTGTCAGAGAGGAGGTCCCCTTCCTTGTTTTCTCAATGCCAGTGATGAGCATGTGGCTCAGCAGTCTTTCGTTCAGAACCAAAGCAGCATTCTCCATCATTTTCTTCATCTTTCTTCCTCCTCCTCAACTTTTTTATTGCTCCTTTCTTCATCTTCTCCTTCATCTTATCAAATCATTGTCTGCTTCCACCTCCTCTTGTTTTCCTTCATCTTTCCTTTTCCTCCCATTTTTCTCACCCACACTATATGTCCTATTTTTTGATATTTCTCACCTCTTTGTGTCATTAGTGTTTTCTTTTTTATCCTTAGATCCCCTTTCCATACCCATCATCATCTTTCTTACTCTCTCTCCCACTGTACCTTTCAAATGTTCCCCCTCATGTTTCTTTTGAAATCCTTATTTTATCTGATTACCTTCTGTCTCTTTGCTTCAGTGGAAATGTTATTTCTCTGCTGATCCTGAAGCAGCGATGGATCGCTTCCCTCCAGTTTCAGTCACTTGATGAGATCAGTGCCGGTAATGTCTACATCTTAAACAACAGCCGCCTGTGTTTTTACAACACGGTCAACTGGACGTCGCTCTTCAGGACTTCAAGCCAGAAAGTCCTCATTCGCAACAACAGGGATCCAAAGGAATGCAGTGAGTGTTGGCAGTGGGGTGGGGATGTTTTTTGTTCTTAAATTTTAACTTTTTGAAAAGACCTGCTGAGTTTGAGGATAGAAATGGAATATTTGAAAACCAAGAATAAATAACAGTATAATTGTACCAGACACAGCATTTCAGTGAAATATTACATCAGTGCTGTCTGCAAAAGTGATTTCAAATAAACAAACCCTCAAAAGTAGACTAATAAAATATAACAATGTACCATTCCCACTAAATTAAGCAGCAGAAAGCACAACTAAATAATTAGATGAGGTAAAGGAGTGCTTGCTGAAAGCATGTACTTTAGGCTGATCCTCTTTGTCTTATGGTGGCTAAAGTGGCTGTAAAAAAAGAAAAATCATATTTTTCATTTAAAGACATTTAAAATAAGACTCTTCTGATAAAGACACAGATATTGGCATGTTGACAGACCTGTGATAAGGTGAAAATGTTTGAACTGCCCGTGGTAAACTTAACACACCTCCGGTGATAATCAAAGCCTTGCAGTTTTTGTGTTTCCTTTCCTCTGGATCTAAACTGCATGTGTGTGTGCACATCCATGTTGACCCCAGCCTCTCATGCTGGTTTCCAAGGCAACCATTTTGCTGGCATTTTGCTGGCATTTTCCTCTTTTTGGCCTTGGCCAGCTTGAGATTGAATAAATGGATAGTTTAGGATCATGTGTACTTTACATAAGTGTCGTAATGTAAAGGATTGACATGCACTCGCTCTCACTGACGGATGCTGTCAAGGACAGAAGGAAAAAAAAAAATAGATTCAAGCCACTTAACAAAAGGCTCACCCAATCAAAGCTCCACCTCTTTACCTTAACAATATCTTAAGAATACATTTGCTGTATTTTCTCACCATTAGACAGCCTTTTCTGATTGGATACTAAAGTTTATAAACTTGATGCTCTTCCAAACAAAAGTACATAAAGAAAATTTGCGATTTTACATCATGGTCCAAAGTAGTTATTAGTCCACTGTTGCCTCCATTAGTAAGTTCAAAATATGTTATATTGTGACTTTGTTTAAAATTCTTTGTTCACCTTAACCTACGTGACAAAACTTACAAAACATGGCAGCAGTAGAACAGCAAGTCAAGCTAAAAATCCTGATTTTCTCTATTGACTTTAGCATGGGAGAGTGAGCAGTAAACAAACTTCAGTGTCCTGCAGAAGAGGCTGTCTAACAGCAAGAAAAACATATAAGTAACATATAAGAGACTTAAGTATGTGTAGACTGCATAAGGTGAGCCTTGTGTTCAGTAGCTAAAATCTGTTTTTCTTTCTATCCCTAAGCCTTATTATCAGTGAAAGCAAGTCTCAGGCTCCCTGGCAGATCCATGGAAACAGCAGCGGGCACATTGAAGTCATTGTTGATAATATGTCCCTACCTCAAAAAAAAAAAAAGAGGTATCCCTTGAAATGGAAGTGGATCGTGCTTATGTGGATCAGCTACATCTGTTTGAAACTAACTACATTAGGCTTGTCAGTGGGGAAAAAAAAGTATGGGTCTTATAAGACCATCATTTAATCTCCTGACTGTTGGCCAATAAGACTCACAGTGACAGAGCTAACCAGAGAACACAGAGGCCACCACAGTTTTTCTTGTCCCCAACCACGCTGCAGTTGATATCAATAGCTAGTTAATGAGTGTATGTTAGAGATCAATGTCTTCAGTAGGGCTCTACCCCCCCGTCCACCAGTGACTGTTTAGTTGTTGACAAAGGGCTTGTCCTCACCGCTGGACTGGGCATTGGGCATACTAGGCATTTGCCTGGTGGGTCGATGGTGATTTTGGCCCGGGCCTTTGTTTTTTTTACTAACGGTAATATTAGTAATGGTATTAATGATACCTAGTAATGATACCTATTGGTACACAAAACTGGTAGATCGGTGCATTAGTCATGATTGATTCTGGGCTGGACCAATCATCATAGGTTTACAACCACATCTGTATATGACGTATATGAGTGTATGTGTATATGACGCAACTATTTTCCCACGTTTCTAGATACCAGTACTGTAATCATATAGGTCCATCAAGTGGTTTCCTTTCTCACCTTTCTTTCTCTGTCTCCTTTAACTTTTTAAAGGTTGCCATGTTTGAGGAAATATTCTGTGTTTATTCATGTGGTGAATAAATAGTCTATTAAAATATCACTAAATCTGTTAATTATTCATTTTAATATTCATCAACAAACTAGACCAAGCAGCCGTTTGGTTTCCACTAAGTACTGTATAGAATGACAGGGTGGTGTAGGTTTAAGTTTATTAGACAAGTACATATACACCAGCAAGGCAGTGTACAAGCATTGTCACAAGAAAGTGTTTTCCTTCATAGGCTTCATTGTCTTTCCATCATACCCGATGGGTATTGATGATGGGTCTTGGTTCATAATGCCTGGGCCGATTTTTTATCCCAGTCCAGCCCTGCTTGTCCCCCACCTTCTAGGGACAAAACTCATAGGGATGCGGTGTCACTCAAAAGGTGTGTGATAAAGAGATTGATAATAAAAAACAAAGGGGTGTGGGGTGACAGCATGGTTCCGGGTACTGGGTGTGTTGACACCCACACACACCCACACAACATATACAGAACAGACAGACATCAACCATTGCGCAGGTATAAACACTGACTTGCTTTTACCTTGAGCACGCATCACAGCTCCTTCACATGACCTGTGTGTGTAAATTAATGTCCACAAGAGTCACTACTCATATACTTGTTTAAGAAGCATTGTAGAGGCAGTTAAGCCTTTGTCAAGATGTCATTGATTTAAAAGCCTCACATGCAATCTACAATAGAGTTCTGATTACTTCTTTTTGTTTTTATTTAGAAAATGTTCATTTTACTTATAAATACGGTGCCAGATCTTTGGTTTTGCCCCAGGAGGAGTATGCCAATAACAATCACAATCAAAGCATAAATAAATAAATAATAATAATAATTGACCCATGATGAGTTCTATAATTTCAACAAACACCGGTCTCAAAATCATAACACACTCTAACTGTGAGGAGAAGTTCAAAACAGAATAATACAGATTATAATGCGGATAATCAAAAGAAACTGTTGATTGGGACTTCATATGTGGGTCAATACCCATACCTTGTGGCATAATTGTTGTGTTAAAATGTGGCACACGTTATTGTAAATTAAGAATAAATATATCAAAATTCTAATTATTGGGTTGATCACATTTAAGAAATATATATGTGGAAACCTATTAATCAAATAAATAGAATTTAATTGATGCAAACATGTATTTATCAGTGAATCACTTCATCTTCCTATCTCTTATACATACATTTCCAGTCTGTAAGTGAATTTGCTCATAATACATTCCTGCACACTATTATTCAGTCAAGGGCAGCTCAGATCCTGTCTCCTCAGTGCTTTAATCATATTGTGTATTTTTTTTTATTTTTATTTATTTTCATCTCCCACAGCTCAGCAAAATATGGTGTGTGACCGGATGTGCTCAGACGAAGGTTGCTGGGGCCTGGGGCCCGACCAGTGTCTCTCCTGTCGATACTTTAGACGTGGCCGCACCTGTGTCGAGTCCTGCAACCTCTTTGATGGGTGAGTGATGATGGAATTGAACAATAAACCCCCCCCCCCCAAAAAAAAAAATTGCATATTTCCTTGAATTTCACGCCATTATAGTTATGCAACACTTCATTGGTTCTCATGCACACAGCCATACATGGCAAGTGGACGACATTAAATCAATTTAAACAGCCTTGATGCATGAGAATGAAGGTAAAACCTCCTCAAGGGCTCTGGGGGAGGAGATCTAATTCCCAATTGGCATGAAAGGTAATGAGATGAACCAATCAGGGATCTCACACTATGCATGGTTAATATGAACAGTAAAAGGAACATTTGCGCGTGTGCTCCATCCATTGTCCTTATTCAGTCTGAATATATTGTAAAGTATTTCATTTTATTGCAAATTGCTAACTATAGTTACCATATCTGAGGGTGAGAAATTGCTGGCATTTGTGACTGAGGCCTTGGAAGGTCCTCCTAATACACTGATGTTCTGTTTTTAGTGTGAAATATCACATTCAGGTCGATGCTTTAAGCTGCCAAGAGGCACATCAAAAAGATCAGTACCATTTCACCTGGGGCGAAACTCTTCTTTGTAGATGTCGTTTCCCGGCCTTTTGTGGTATTCTTGAATGAACGAGGAAACACTGAGCATCACAGCGCTTAAAAGCGCCCGTCTAAAACAAGTGCAGACCTGGTACAAGAAAAGGCCCGACTTTACAAAGCAGTAAAGTCAACCTCGTCTTTTCCCCCTGGGGAGGAAAAGGAGGAGGAAGAGTGTATATACTGTATGTGTGAGAGCGAGCAACCCTCGGTCATGTTGACTTGTTGCTGCAACGTTTGTGAAAGGGAAGCTTTGAAGTTGCTGGGGAAAACAGCTCACAGCGAAGGCTTTGAGGAGGGATTGGAGAAGGAGGGGTGTGTACGTGGCAGGGCAGCACTGAAGCGTGTGCATCTCCCACACTGTAAATACAGTCACTGTGATGTATTATGGGTAACATTCGACAGTTGTGCTCCTTTCTTTGTACCAGTGGCCTGGATTATATATGTCTTCAACCTAAAGGCTTCCCTGGCATAGATGTTACCATCTGCCAATGGCCAATAATTCAAGAACATATCTCTGGCAGTTTTTTCTTTTTGAGATGAAAAACTTATATTTTGTACCCCTAAGGACCACTGTATGCTTTTTGGTTTTCACAAAAACATGAAGCTTGATTTGTACCTTTTTTTATGCCTGAATATGTGTCTTGCTAAGTTTCTGTTTGAACCTTACTTACCCTGTGTAAGACAAAAACACAATGGGAATTTGAAAAACATGATGTTTGAAAACAATGTGGCAGATACTGATAGCAACATTTTGTTTTCTTTCTGTCATTTTTGTTTTTGCAGGAACCAAAAAAAAAACCAAATTAATAACAACAGATTAATAGACAGACAGACAGACAGATTAAACATTTTAAAAACCCAAACTTTTGCCGCATAGCAATTGGTCAACGATTATAGATCCCACAAAGGATGTTATTGCACTGTTGTGGAGTAAATAAAGGTATTTTAGTAAATATAGGTACAGTACAGGTTATACTGTTTATTTACACATTGTTTCTGAGAAAGTTGCAATGTACAGAGAGTTCAGACGTTGGACATTAGTTTTTTTTTTTTTTCCCAAACAAATGCAGAAGTTGATATTTGCACTATTTCCATACATAAAAAAATGTTTGTTTTTTGTGCACAATCAGCATCATCCTATAACCTTTGTTTTCTGTCTGTTTCCTCACATTGTATACCTTTAAAGGAATTAACTTATTAAAATATTCTTCCGGGTTGGTGATTTCAGAACTTAAGATTCCTCAGCTTGCCTTTACTCATTATTCTTAATGAGCAAAGGCACTAATTCTCTTTAGTTTGCACGTCTGTTGAATAACACAAAGACATAGCAGAGTGAGAGGGGAGAGGAAAACAGCTGAGACAGTGTCCACTGGGGTTAAGAGGAAGGAGGTTGGAGATTATGGAGGTGTTTTTAATTGTTTAATTTAAAAAAAATTGCTCGGGTGAGTTGTCCACGCTCTGCTTTGCTGAAAGTTTAAAGGTCTGGATGGTGTGGCCACAGCCCTGCTTAAATTACTCCTAAAACAGGGCTAATACCCCGTCAGGCAGTTTTCCCAGTGGGACCTTGGCACACACTTCCAGCCATGAAGTGGGCCAATCAGGAAGAACAGCTTTAAACAGACCCTCCAGAGGTCCACAGCTGAGGTCTTTGTCTCCCACCCATTCTCCTCTATGTATTTTTTTTTTTAATTCATGCAACAAAAGATTCCTCTCTCCACTGCCCAAGCCTTTTTCTAAAGGAATCCCCTAGATAGAGCTTCCAGGAGAAAAATCTAATTTATTTTGGAACAAGGGAATGTAATAAAGACAAAAGGAGGAACATGGAGCAAGCCATGTGAGTTTTGGAAACCACAAATCATATGGGAAGAAAGGCATTAATATATAAATATCCTAATACTGAGGCTGAGCAAAAAAGGAAATAAGGGGTTTTATGCAGAGGTCAGTGGAAATAGGTTTTTCCTTTGCCAATGTCAGTATCAATCTTTAGAAATCAATAGAGCTGATGGCCATTATAATGGCTGATATGAATGGTCAGTTTGGTTTTATATTTGTCAACTTTTTTTTCACTTTCAGGTTTATTGCAACAAAATAGCCATAAAAATAACAGTCCTGGGGAGGAGGAGGCAGTAGGTGTTGGAAGAGAAGAGGGATCATTCGAGGGATTACTTTGTAGATCAAGGTGCATGTTCACCTCCATGCTTACATAAATTATAAGTATAGGGATTCAACAGTATCATGGCCTCAGGCTGTGTGTGGCTTCGGCTGACCTTAATATTGTGCTCCATCATTTACCTCTGCTGTCTTAAGGAGAAATCAAGACCATCATGATGTGAGCCACATGCATTTCTGTAAATATTCAAATAAAGGATCTGATACAACTAATAGCATTTTCACATTCTGTGATTTGATTGATACACTTATTCCTGAATCCCATTGGCCCATTTGATCTATTTAATTTAAAGAAGGACAGATGACAGTTCCTTGCTCATGGGCACCTCAGCTTTTAACCTGTACCAGGATTTGAACTGTTAAGCCTCCAGTTACAAGCCCAGTTCCCTTTCACTAGAACAGGGGCCGGTCCAACTGCAACTCTTGAGGCTTCAAAATGGGAGTTTACTTTTATATAGTCTCTGTTTTAATTGTTATGATTTGAGACGGACTAAATTGGACCCCAAGAATAGGTGGCAGCAAACCAAGTAAAAAAAACAAAAATCAGATTTTATTATTTACAAAATAAGGATAATGCCAAACTGGTTAAAACGAATAACAAAAGGCGAGGAGACTTGATTGGCTGCTGAGTGAAGGTCTCCAGAATTAACTAGAACAAAGGCGACAATTAGGGAAAAACATAAATGTACGAGATCACAAGAAGAAGATGATGAAGAGGTATATAAAGGGTGTGGATCAAATCAATGGAAACGAGCAGCAGGTGCGGCAAAGGAGATTCGACCCCGCAGCCAAGTCACCTAACCCCACCTGAAATGAAGAAAACAGAAAACAGGTCGTGCAGGAAACAAGAAAAAACACAAAATAAAAGACAGGGGGAAGCATGAACCCGGATCCCGACATTAATCCTAGTTTTATTCAGGTTTTTGACCAGTGGGGTTGTGTTTAATCAGCATTTACTTCAGGATCACCAAGGACTTTATTAGCCTTGAAAACAGTGTGAACAAGTTATCTTTTTCTTTGTCTGCTACATTTTTGGCATTAATGCAAATTTCTGATGCAATTTCCTACACACCACCGTTCCCATTGCCTGTGGTTGGCCTGCTGATCATCTTTTTTTACTGGTTTAAACATTTGCTCAAACATTTTTGGTATGGCCTATAATTTTACTGTGAAAGAAGCTTTTTATTTTTTTCTTTTCTTAACCTTTTTTTCAGTTCCTCCCCCCCTTCACCCTCACCAAAACGAACAAGCCAACCCTCCTGGCCTCTTTTGCCATCCGTCTTTTATTTTTCATACCCCTTCCTCTAACTCTCAACTCCCCGTATGTTTGCCAATGATTTAAAAAGCTGTTCATTATTTAGGAGCCTTCTCTGTTAGCATATTGACCATTCTGAGCCTTTAACTTTGACCAAATAGTCTTACGGGCAGCTCACTGCCCTGTGTGCACCTTTACCAGATACTGTAAAACTTGAGCAGAAATCTTGAAGATAAACGTGATCAAATTTGGGTTTTACCTTGCTTTCTAGGTGGTGTGTTGGTTTAAAATCAAAAGGCTCAGCCTGTTCATATGAACAGAGCACACTTCAAAATCTTCCCACAGCAGGCTCTTAATCAATATTTCAATATGGATACGCTCTAAAATCTATAATGCATGCATCTCTATCTCCATCAGGGATATGCGCGAGTTTGCCAATGGATCTGTGTGTCTGGAGTGTGATAGCCAATGTGAGAAGATGGATGGGAACACCATGACATGTCTTGGACAGGTAAGATCCTCCTGAATTCAGTTCACACGCTCTCAAACCCTCTTAACAATGCTCTCTCCAGAAGTAGACTTTTTTCCCTTTTAGATTAAAGGCACTCCTCATTTGTTTGTGAAAGATTGTCTCATATCTCCTACGTGCTGGAGTGGATTTCCAACTGATTTTTGTGAGAGTCTATCCATTTTGTGTGCCGAGTTTCAGAAGATGTACGTGCTGTGTTTGCAGAGGTGAATTGTAGGTTAATGGGCGGAATGATAAAGTACCTTGGCTACTTTAGGAGGTGTGCTTTTGGCAACACACACACGCACACACACGCGCACACACATGCACTCAAAACAGCAAAATGAGATTAGTTTGTGACCTTCTTATAAAGTCGCTGTGTGCATCTCGAATGTGATCATGCCCCAACTTCCCAAAATGTTACAATTTCCCTTTAAAATATTAGTAGACCTGTCCAGGGTGTACCCCACCTCTCACTTTAAAACAAACAAAACATCCACCACATTTGGCATTAAAAGGAGCCGCAAAGTAGTAAAACACAGAAGTTACATAAAGTTCCTGCTGATCACAACAAACAGAGAGCAGTGACGGTTGCATACTATTACATTTTATATATTGTAATATACATTTTCACAATCACCTTTCACTTTGAAATGTGAAAAACATGCTCTGGCTAGTTTGTCCATTCTGGCTGCTGTAGAAACATGGCAGTGCAAAATGGCAGCATCTGTAAAGCTTAACTAAAATACATCTAAAAGGCTTGTTCAAAGGCTACAAAATCTCTATAATAACTAATGTTATTCTAAAGCCATTACACACTTATGCAAACACACTTTTGGGTAGTATATGCAATTTATATGAATAAGCCCTGCTAAATGTTACACATTGGACCTTTAAAACTGATGAGGATGCTCTTAATCAGTAAAAGGCTCACACTTGGAAGCAGCTAATGCGGCGCAAAATATTGGAAACATACATCAAAACGTAAAACTTAAAATCAAACTAATTTGTAACACTCATTTTTAAATATTCTTATGTGAGTATAAACTTAGAGGTTTTTTTTATTAAACCTCATTAGTGCTACGCATGTGTATTAATCCGATGACAAATTAATAAGTTAAGACACAATTAAGATGAGTACCATTTTTTATTTATTATTATTGTTGTTGTTGTTGTTGTTGCTGTTGTTATTATTAATATATTTACTGTTTTATCATCATAATTCTGGGAGTTGTACCAAATGTGCTGCACATTATTCACATTCACATTATTAGGTGGGATTTAGCAGTTGTGTGTGTAACCTTTTGTGGTTGTCCCAAGAGAGAGAGAGAGAGAGAAGGAGATGGAGAGACAAAAGAGAGAATGAGAGACTTTAAGGATGCACAGTGGCTACTGGCTTTGAGATGCTGGTCACAGATGAGTAGTAAATAACACTGGAGTCAATCATCCGCAGTCGCCCTCACACTCATATACACATTCACACAGCTCAGGCTGAGCCACTCGAATGCATCCCGACATCTGTATGCATCCACACCTGCGCGCTCGCACACATGCATAGGCACAGAGATGCAAAGTGAAAATAATCTGTATTGATGCCGTGTGTCTGAATGTGTCAGACGGCATGGGGATCTGTCCATCAAATCACCACAGCCGTCATTAGCAACACTCCGTAGCACAATAAATACGACAACACATCTTGTGTACACACAAACACACACACACACACACACACACTAATCTTTGTACAATTCAGTCACTACCTTTGTTGTTTCACACACAAACCTGCACCGTGAGGTTAGTCAGTCCTCTGCTTCCTACACACACACACACACACATCCATCTGACTTATTCATGATTGTGCTGCAGCTGAGCTCAGTTACCACTTGTCGTCTGCTCCATCACATCCAATGCGTTGCACATTGACATGACCTGATTCCATATGCATTTTGCCAATTTTAAACAGATGTGCAGTGGAATACACTCTAGGCTGTTTTGTTTAACACAAGCTAAATCACTCAATGGAATTCATGCGGCTCCTGCTGTAGCTGCATTAGCCACAGTAGGAAGTGAGTGAAATTGACATGATTCACCAGGTGTGAATTTGATTCTTTTTAATGCTCTTCTCTCATATCCATTCTTTCCTCCCGCTTTATATCATTCCATGTGCCGTAACTCCATTTTGTCCTGCTGCTTTCCTTCACCTCTTCACCCTGTCATTTTTCCCCCCCGTTCATTCGCTCCTTTCCTTCCCTGTAATCCTTTTACTGCACCTCTCTCTTTATTCTCCCTCTATGGCCACAACTGCCTCCTCCCCTGAAACCCATCCTCTCATCTCTCTTCTCCATGTTCCTGTTCTGCTCTCAGGGCCCGGACCAATGTGTAAAATGTCTGCACTTCAAAGACGGACCCAACTGCGTGGAGAAGTGCCCTGACGGATTGCAGGGAGCCAACAGTTTCATCTTCAAATATGCCAAGGCCAACAATGAGTGTCATCCCTGCCATGCCAACTGCACCCAGGGGTAAGAGCAGGTTGATACATGAAGATGTGTGTCTGTGTTTGTTCGCCTTCATACTTTCTTGAATCTCCTGTGGGCTCAGTTTCTTTTATGCTGTTAAAAGCATCATGAAGATATGCTGTACTGCACCTGGGTGGCCTCAAGGACATGCAGCGAATCCTTTCCTAGGAGCCAGAAAAAGAAATAGAGAGGGAGGGCAGATGACTCAATCATGCTTTCCCTTGATTCCCCAGTCTTGGGGCTGTGTGTTCAGAGGCAGAATGCTTTGACTCCACGTGGGGTCCAGTGTACATGAACTTAGAATGAAGGCGTGGATGCAGAGTGACAATATACGTACAGAAGGGTGTAGAAGGTTGAGTGCAGCATGAAAATGTAAGCTCACAAATCTAGAGATGAAAGGCTGCAAATGAAGGGGCAGGTGGAAGAGCTGCCTGGGTGCAACAGATATACAGTAAGAATTGGCTGTATTGAAGAGTTCACATTAGAGAAGTGCATACAAAATGTTCTGGGCTCACAGCAAGCCACAAATCAAAATGTCTACTTGAGTGAAGACCTTTAAAGGGTACAATTTGGTTCAAGTGTACTGAGGCATATTTATATACTGATTATCTGAAATCACCTCTTCAAACAGACAAAAAAAGAAAAACTTTAAAAGAAGTGACTTAAGACTGTGCCTGCTGTTGCTGCTGTCAAAACAATATGTGTGTGTCTTGTGAATTGTCATTTGTTTTTTTTTGTTTTTTTCAACGTCTGCTGTTATTTTTATAGAAAATGTGAAAAAGTCTTAAACACTAACATATGAATTTGTAATATTTATTTATTTTTTTCTGAGTGTTGAGACTTATCCTACAGTTAAACTTGACACAGTGTCAGTGTCAATGCACTTGTTGCTTTTGTGTCAGGATGTAGGAAATACAACTCATTCTACTCATGATGTACGTATGTTAAAAGAGGCTGTAAACTGAGCCAGGTACAATATTTGTATGCACATTATCTTACACAGACGTCAGTGAATGTGCTTTAAAGGACTAAAGAATACTGAGAAGCAAAGAGTGAAAAAAAAGTGTCTCCTGGCTGTGGCTTAATATTTAACAGAATGATATTAATCTAATAAAAATCCTGGCAACACATTGACCTTTTTTTCCTGTGTTTTGAAGGGCAGTATTATGTTGAAATTCCCAAATCTGAAAGTCTTAAATCTCAAAGTCATCTCTCTCTGTCTCTGTTTACCACTCCTTATCTCCTGTCTTCATGTCGACTCCCTTGTGTGTTTTGTATTGGAGGTATAACCTTTTTTGTGACATCACAGTGTCTATGCATGCATACAAATGCAAATAAAGTATAGGCTCATGTAAAAAGATAAAAATAAATATAGTGAGGTTCAGAGGATGTTGCTGGCTGACAAAGTGAAGCGTTTTCATCTTCTCCTCCTTGCTTTTCCTTGAACTCCAGCATATCACTAAACTGGGAGCATACCATCGGGTTATTTGCTGTGGCCTGGTAGGTGTAGGTCAGAAAACAGAGCCAAGATGATGGATAAGGGCCTGACATGGAGCTTGTTTTTGGTCTGAACAAACAGAATTTAAAACAGAGTAACAGACACATGGCTATTGAGATAAAGCAACATTGAAAAAGACTTTTCAGATGTTCTGATTCTTGTATATGAGGAGGTCATTTTATTTTTACTGTAACCCTCCTGTAAGTGTATGTTTTCCAAGGTTTTATATCTCCTATAGCATTGCAATGGACATACATATATGCTTCCTTTATGCAAATGTGTTTATTCTTACTGCTAATACTCTGCAAATAATGTCCAGAATTTTCTCCAGACTAACCTCAAAGGTACTACATGAAAGCATATAATAGCCAATGTAAGCCAAGAATGTAATGTTATATAGTGTTATTATAAAGAATTAACAGTGCCTCTGTAACCAAAAGGTGGCAGCAGGGAGCATTTGTTGAGTGGATTGCATGTGTGTTTACAAAAGTGAAGAAATGTAACATTGTCACTGAATGCTTCTCATAGACGCTTCTCTAAGTTCAACATGCTGTGGACAAACTAACTCTCGTGTGCTGGGGTTTGTTTGTTATCTTGAAGCAGATAATTGCCCTCCGACAAAACTATGCTTGTTGTAGAAATATGTTTTTAGTCAGTAATCTAGGTTTGGCTGTAGCATTATTGCTCCCTCATAAAGACTGTGGTGAATTTAAAAAATCAGACCACTGCTGAATCTGAAAGAGTTAGTATGTAGAATATCCATCTTGAACCTAATGTCACAGGCAAGTTTGAGTGTCATTTCTGTTCTTAAAATGCTGTTTTGGTTTTTAATCATCAGGAGATAATCATAAACACACAACACAGGAAAAACCAATTGTTGTCTTCAAAGGAATTTGCATTAGTGCATTATTACTGTGACAGCCCTAGTTAAAATTAATTGGTAGTGGACGAACATTGGATGAAAATGTATCAGAGGAGAAAGACAGAAAGCCAAAAAAGGATGGATATGAGGCTATAACTCTCCACAGCACAGCTTTCATTCACACTGATACATCCCCACACTTTTCTGATAATGTGATCACTAATCTGTCGTTGGCATGACAACACCTCCATAAGGCCTTGTTGTTTTATCAAGCGCTCTGGCCATTGCAGGGCGCCGTGTGTTAACATCAAGAAGGAAGTTGAGGCCGAGGATTTGAGGATTGGAATCATAATGAGACAGGTCAGAGCTCAGTGTCATAGTCAGAGTCATGCTGTCTGTCACACAACAGGATGGACAATCAATGCTCCTCCACTGTTGGTTCTGATCTGACCAATTTAACTTTCCTAGCATAAAATCTGATGATATTCTCCACACTAAGCATAAACAAACAAACCAAAATATTTTGAATAAGTCAGAAATGACCACTGCAGGAAGATAACAGGGACATTTGTTACAACAAAGGAAGTCAAGTTAAAGGTAATAACAGAATAGAATAGAATAGAATAGAATAGAATAGAATAGAATAGAATAGAATAGAATAGAAACTTTGCCAGGGATTGCATATGAAATATTGGCCTTTGTGCATTACATTGGTGATATTGCACATGGTATACACATAAATGCATTATTTTATTATAAATCCCAAACAGCTTTCTTTGTCCATTGCAGTTACAGATGTTAACCACTAGAGTGTCTTTAGCGTATTTTCAGTTAAAATACACCACTGACATTTAACGTAGACAGTGAACCCTGGAATAAGGGAGAGTTCAGAGTATGTGTTGTTTATTTGTTCTCTTGTTGAGTCAGGAAACTACTATACATGTGCATGCACACGCACACACAAACACACTCAAACACGCATGGATACAAACACTGATTGCTTGCTAATTAGCAATTTGGTAAGGCATTTAATTGACAGCAAAGCGACTTTGGTGGAGCCACAGTTGTCAGCAATTTAATTGTGAAGTTAGACCGTACTCTTAATTTGCTTTATAATTTGTTGTGTCTTGTGCCCACAATCTCTCTCTCTCTCTCTCTCTCTCTCTCTCTCTCTCTCTCTCTCTCTCTCTCTCTCTCTCTCACTTTCTGTCTATCGCTCTCTCTCTCTCTCACTCACACACACATACAATGAAAGAGAGAAAGAGGCATTCAAAAACTGTTCTCCTGTGTCTACCCTGCTGTTCTAAGTCTAAAGGAGGGAGAATTAATGAGCAGCTAAAAGTTGGCTCTGATCACATCCTACTTACCTAATGTTACAAACTCTCCTTGTCTCTAATCAGAGTGTGATCAGCACCATGCTCCAGTGGTTTTGATTGTTGAGGAAAAAAGTATTTCTTCTATTTAAACAGAAGGCTGATTTACACAGACAGAAGACATGAAATCAGAAATGGCATTTATGATTTGCGTTTATGTGAATCCATGTCCAGTTATCCCTCCACTTGTGATCTCCACCAACATCAACAACTCTTTAGTTGTTATACTGTATGCTCCACTTTATTAGTTTTATTTGTTGCCGTGTGTTACAAAATGTAGATTTCAGAGCTTTTTTTTTAATTATACAGTTTATTCTTTATGCAGCTCCATTTGCATCAAAGTTCTTTTCCACTCTAAACAAAATAAATAAATAAAACAGCCACCGAAACATCACATGAAACAAACAATCGCATTTGAACAAACACGATTCAGGTTTCCACAGGTCCCTGGCCAGTGACAGCTGATTGACGTGGGTGAAATACAACACACGCAGCTTCCTCATAACCTGTCCCTGGTTTAATGGATGATCCCTCTTGTTTGTTCTGCCCTGCAGGTGCATCGGACCAAGACTTCAAGATTGTGTTGGGATGATGGACAGGTAAGGCATGTCGAGGTACATGTGTAATGTAGGGAGGAGAGCATAAACATCACTACAACTGCTCTTTCTAAACATCATTAATTCATGTAGCAAAGCATTGCCAATTGTGTATTTTGCATTTCACATATTTCCTTCTCTATCCTGTCTTCCTGCTTTAAAATATCAAGTCAAATCAAATCAAACTATAATAATAAAGCACCTTTCATTTAAAACTGCAGTACCAATGGCTTATAAGAAGTCACATATAAAAATGTCACTCAGTAAAATGTCAAATCTATGAATAAATGTAACAATAAAATAAAGGAATATATGACAAAACAATTAACGTTTGAGAAAATAATATAATGCATTAAGAGAATGTTATGCAGATTCTGTTATTTTTAACAATATTTAGTTTTCTCAACTCTTTCATTTGCAAACACTAAACTCAAAAAATGAGTTCAGCCTCCGTTAAGATCTTTATCCTCAACTTAAAGGCCAGGTCTGAATACAACATTCAGGTGCAAGTCCTTTTGAGTTATTTGAAAACCAACAAAATGATTTTAAAATCAATTATAAAAGTGTCAGCTAACCAATTTCCATGGCCTTTATAAGCAATTTATACTCTATGTATTTTAGGCAAGGCTTTTGGTGGCTGCGATTCTGTGCTGCCACGTTTCTACAACAGGATTAGTGGAAAAACTAGCAAGAGTGCACATTTTGCATTTTGAAGTGAAAGCTAATTTTGTAACAGGAGTTAGTACAGTACAGTACAGTACAACTAAAATGTTTTTCAAGTTGCCTTTTGCTTTTTCATTTGATTGGCTCCATGTCACTTATGGATCATGAATACTAAGCTACGTTTGCTGCTCGTTCTGCAGCTGAAGACCAGAATTGGTGTGTGGAATAAATTCTCCTTCTTCCCAGTGCAGGATTTCTTGATGCGGAGTTAATGTGAATATCACAGATTTCCATGCAAGGTTGCTAAATTCCATACTTTTATAGTTGCATGAAAATGCAGTTGTTGGTTACGAACATGTGCTCACGATGTAAGAGTACGTTTTTCTTTCTGGGGCTTTAACACTTTGACCTAAGGCCATCCTCAATCCATGAATATTAATTGCTCTTTAAATCAATTTGGAAGCAGCTTTGAAAAGCAACATTTACTCCAGACTTGACCCTAATGACTGTAACACAGCTCTTATTGTACCTCGTCTATTATTCCTGCCAATGAAGTCACAGATTCTAGTACTGTTTTGAGACTAAAAGAGGAAGCGGGGAAAAAGAACGACAGGAAATATAAAAATCTGAACAAAAACAGAACTGAAATAGACTGAAGACACAAACTCTATTAAAATAGCCATAAAAACCAATGAGCGTTACAATTAGTAAATTACAAAAACCTGCAGACTCATTAGAATCCAAGCAAACTAGCAAAAGCTATAAAAATAGCTGTCCTGAGTAGTGTTTTTAAGCAGAAGAAACATAGATGAGACCTTTTTAGTTTCCTCTGGGAAGCTGCTGCTGCGTCTCCATTCCCCAGGTTCTTCTTTTGCTCTTAGAATGGCATTATGCCTCCGTCTCATGTAGTGACCTTGTGTCACTTGTTCTGCTGTAAACCTTTTCCTTCCTAATTATAGAAGTCCTTTCCCTGTTCTGTCCCATGTTCTTCCTCACTCTCTATTATGCTTTTCACTGTTGTTTTATCTCTTCTTTCCTATTGCTCTTGTCCTGCACTATGTACCACTGAATGAATAACTGAATTAATTCTCTATTTAATAAATTATCAGTTTCATTCATTTGTAAATGTGAATATATGGTATGGTACCAAAAAAATGAGACCTGATATATGAGGGAAATAATACTAGGGTAAAAACCAGAAATGTGTGGGAGGAACCAAAAAACCAGCTTGTTAAAATCCAGATTACTGATGCCTACTGGGATAAATTAAATAATATTTATGGTCAAAAACCTCATAGTCTCTTCAGATTAAGCCAGTTTATTGCTGCTCTCTGACAGCATCTGAACAGGCGCTCTGTTTCTGAGCTAATGCCCGCCCCCCAGAACACTGAGTCTCTTGTTATTGGACAGCTACCAGCTGACTGACTGATCCACAGTGCTTATTATTCTTCTTCAGGTTGAATGTTCACGCCCATCACCAGGAGTAGCTGTTGGGGGAGGGTTCGTTCCGCAGCAAATGCGTTAGTTACGTAATTAAACTGGACTTTTCAAAACCGTTTGCTCGAGTGCAGATAAACAGAGAAGCCCTTTTTTTCTCAGAAGTGGTTGAAGTGTTTACTTTAGTGATGTTTAGATACAGGAAGGACACGGGGACACACCAAAAAAACATCAGAAATTTGATTTCCCAATGAATGTCCTCTCATAAATTCCTACCCCCTTTTCACCTAATCAATATTTTACTAACATTTCCACTATATACAACCTGATGCAATGTAAATGTAAACTGTCAGAGACATTTTTTATCACTTTTTAAGGCCCCCTTTATACCTGGCAATTGCCACATGCATTTAAACCTGGTATTATCATGCATTTCTGGTGTCCACATCAAGATCAGATTTCTAATCGATCACGGTCATCCCAACTTTATGTCACCTTCCCCTTTTCTTCTGCAAAGATTTTCAGCAACAGACTACAGTGTCATGCCCTGTGTTTAGCTGTATCAACAACAACCAGTTGCACAAGAAGTCGTGCTTTTGTATGGATTGGTTTGCTTTTCAAAGCGGGGAGAGAAATCGTCTTTAATAAGCGGAAAAACTGACAGAAGCACAGGAGAATGTGCAGTTTTGTCGTCGCTTTCACAGTAGATGTGCTCAGAGCTTCCTACATATATCTGCTTACGTAGTTGTGGGTAGAGACACATTGTATTAACACTTTTGTTCAAGCTGGTCACGGTGAGTCTCTGCCCACCTCCTGAAGTGGTTTGGCAGATCAGATAACAATCCATCCTCGGGAGTATTTACACCTGCACTTACAAGTGGCCAGGCACTATCCAATGGCACAAGCATATCTAATTTTCATACCCTCACTAGTTAATAGTTGACCTGCTACGTTACAGCGATAACATTTTCACTCTTAACTGTTCCAACTTTTTTGAGTGTGCTACAGGCAGCCATTAACAAAAAATAACACTGAAAATCTTTACTTTGTGCTTTTCTGTGTTAAAGGTTCAAGTGAATGAAGAATGTTTTTTCTTTTCTCCTTGAACTCAAATGTGTTTTTGTTCTTGTTTTTCTCTCTACTTCCCTCAGTGTCTTGTTATTGTCACCACTTCCCCCCCCCCCACAGTAATCCCAAACTACAGCATTGCTATTCACCGCATGGCTGTATATCTCATTATAAGGAAGCCCACAGCCTCTTTGTACATTTCAAGATCCCCTCCCTCCCTTCTTTGCTAAAGCTCTGTGGTACACAAGTTTTCCATTAGCTGCTAAAGGCCTCTGCAACTAACAGAGTTTTGATACTCAAGTGTCAGTTAGTAGCAGGTGTTATTGTATGCTGCAGCTCAGTGGTATAGTTTAAAAAAAAGAAAGAAGTAAAAGGGGAGAGTTATAGAACAGCCTGGCACTGACAATAGGGTGGAAATGGAAAATTAACCACACATGGTTAGGAAGAAAAAAAAAAAGAGGAACAGAAATGAGTGGTCAGAACAGTTGGCAAACGTGCAATAGTAAATGGAAAAAGCATTAGTGCCATCATTAGTGAAGAGAAAGAGCTTTTAACTTACAACCTTTATTCTTGCCTTGAACAGAGTTTCCCCTCAGAATATTCACAGTCCACATTCTGATAGATTTGTGCTGTTAACTTCTCATTTAGTGGAGGTTTTAAACTTGGCTGAAACTATCAATGTATGAAATACACACTGGAGCTTCTCTGTCAATCCAAGTAATAGGGACAGAAATTTTCAACAACTTTTTCTTTCCCCGGTCTGATCTGTGAAAATGGAAGCCGCTACCATTTGGAAATACTGTAGCTGTGTGCAGTTAGTAGTGTCCTGTTCTGACATGGACATGACTGTAACTGTGATTAATCTATATTTTTGCATTGCTTTTTTAATTGACATAGAACAATCAAAATGAATGTCATGTCAGGCTAACTGAGTGGTTGTCGGGGGAAAGACTACTGATTATCTTCATCAAAGGGTCTCTTCAATCGATAGAAATGGGCCACTTGATTAGTTCTGTGGTTGTCTTAATCAGTATCCCATTTCTTAGCTGCAGGCAATCAAGCTACAGATTTAATTCCAGATTCAGGGGTTGAGTCCTCGCTGGTGTTTTTTTTTTCTTAGTTTTTTTTCTTTCAACGTGTCTTTTAGTATTACTGTATACATTTTCAACTGTTTTTATGCTTATTTATGTCTTTGGTCTCCACAGGACACCTCTAATAGCAGCTGGAATCATCGGAGGTCTATTTATTATCGTCATTCTGGCACTCAGCATAGCCGTGTATGTCCGCCGCAAAAGCATCAAGAAGAAGAGGGCTTTGAGGCGATTCCTGGAGACAGAGGTGAGAGAGGAGGCGTCGTAAGTTAAGTATTTTGTGTGTCACTGTATCTACAGGAATTGCTTGCTAAAGCTGAATACTTTCTACTTAACTAAATACTTTCCACTTTCCACTTAACTGGAAAGCTCTTAACTGGAGCTCATTTGTCTCAGACGATAAAGAATTGCAATTGAAAATGAAATAATCATAGATTTTTCCTGTAATTTTCAACTAATTTCCACTGTGTAATGAATTGTATTGATCAGGGACAGATTTGGCGAGGTTTCCTGAAATATAGCTACTGTATAATTAGTGAAACAAAGCAAAACATTTTCCTGATTAAACCAGACAAAAAACTTTCAGAGGGATGTTTTTGTGGTTTAGTGTTAGACTGGGTTGTCTTTCAAAAAGGAGGTTGGGGTTTGACTCCCAGCTCCTTTAGAACAAGACACCTCAAAATTAAAGTGAATATAGAAGTAAAGTATGTACAACAGCCAGCTTCAACAGCCGGAATGTGAATGAGTGGGTGAATGGCAGAAACTGTTTGAAACTCTTTGAGCATAGTGGGGACCCTTTGCCTCAAAAAGAGGATGCCAACCCCAATTAGCCTTAAAAGCAAAACCTTGAGATGTTTAACATTGGCCGTGGTACTTAGCCAAACCACACAGTGCATAGAAAAAAGGTTCCCATTTATGCATGGCTCCCATCACCCATCGATCTGGCCTTGAGAAGGCTTCATTTCCTGGAAGCAGCCAGTCTAGCAGACTTGATATTCAAAGGAGAAAAAGACTGAGATGTAGGTGACGCCATGGTTTATTTGCACATATTTTACACAGGACACGTGCCCCCTATGTTTGTTTGTTGTATGTGTATGTGGGTGGGGGGCAGGTCCACTCAGTGGCCTTGCCTATAGAAGTGGGACTGACTTGGTTGTCAGTCTGCATTAGGATAATTTACAGGTACAAGCAGGACTGATATAGACAGCTGTCAGGACAGAGATGGGATTTGAAGGAGGGCAGCCATAGGCTGTTCCTCCCTCATCCCGGAGGAATCCACATCCATCTTAATCAAACAAGCGCTCCGACAGCCTCTTGAGCGAGAGGTAGGTCATCAGCCTGGGCAGATTTGCTAATGTACTGTCACAGAGCAGGAAGAGGAGAATGGCAGGGGGATCCTCTGGACCCCTTCTGCGCCTTCTGTACCATGAGTGGCAATTATTTTCCCCATGGGGCCACAGGAGATAAGTTAAAAATTGTTGAGGGCTGGACTAATGGACTAAACTAAATTATGCTCAGGATTCCTTTTATGTCCTTTTAAAGAGCAATAAACTGTATCATTTTGGTATAAATTAGGCAGCATACAAACACACAATAAACAAAATTAATGGCAAGGCAGAATTTATCCAACACCGGGCACCTGCACGGTGCTCATCTGCGCACAATAATATTGTGGTCACACTGGATGCAGTGTGAATTTTTAAGCAGCAAGTTTACATACAAGAGTGACGGTGCTTTGCTGTTTAGATAATAAGATAATAAACAGGGAGTGAGATAATATTGATACTGTTCTTGGCATGGTCATTTGATATAAGCTGCATGCACTGTGTGGAGAGAAGGGGCAGACAAATCAGCTGATCTGTATGTGTGTGCTTGTGTAAGAGAGAGAACGAGAGAGAGAGCTGCAAGGCAGGGAGATGAATGAAAGGAACAATATTATACGTGAGCGTTGATTCTGTCACCATGCATTAATCAATGTATGGAAAACTCTGGAGACATTAGGTGCACTGTACAGCCCTCTTATTTATATTTATTTTCTAATTCTAACTAACCTCATGCAGGCCAGTCAGGGAGGGTGGAAGGGCAGCACATCATGTCCAGATCTGTTCTATACAAAGTTTACCCAGGACTGATTTCTGCTTCTGGAAAGCTTATCTCAACATTCCACTTGAGATAATCAGGGAAGGTCACTTTTCCTGTCCAGCAAGGAAACCTAATTGGGTGTAAATGTGATTAGATACAATGGAATCTGTTGCAGGTTGGCCTAAAGGTTGAGTCATTAAGTGTAGGTCGCAGGATCAATCCCCTCTGCAGCCTTGACGGTTATGCATCACTTGTATGCATCATGTTTCCCCATCAGATTTCACTCAATGACAAATAAAGGCATTAAAAATACACTGAGAGACAATGAAAAAATAAAAAGAACTGCACTATTTGCAGCTTGTATCACTTTCCCATTTTGTTTTCTGATGAAACTGCATGATAGGCTCAACGTGGCATGTGAATGCAGATTCTCTTTTCAAAAGGCACTCAGTCTACTGTATACAATACGTGTGAATGAAGCTCAGGCTTGCCTGAATATGAGGGATTTTGAGGCAACAGTGACTTGGGGACTCCCTCTCTCTCTCTCTCTCTCTCTCTCTCTCTCTCTCTCCGTGTCTACTTTTGCTTTTTTAAACAGAAAGAGCTCACCTCTCGTGTCAGACAGCAAAACACAGCTGCTGCCTCCAGTTCGCTGTGTCAGAGTGTGATCTGAGCACTCAGCCGGCATTTCCATATCAAGGACACTGCATGTGACAGCTGCTGTAAAGCACACACATTTATTTCATGACTTTTTCCTTTGCATTACTATTATCTTGTCTGCTTTGTCCCTGCTTTTGTTCTCATTTTGATTTGTGCATCTATATTTGTGTCATTTTAATGCTATTTCTGCTTTCACTCCATATCTCTGTCTCACATTGTTGTGCCTTTTTTTGAAGAATACATAAAAGACAAATTGCTTTGACACAGACAGAGACAGAACAAACAGCACATAGTCCCCTTGCTGTTGCAGATTCACCCCAGGCCTTCAACTTTGACCCCAGTCCTATGAAGCAGAATTAATACACTTGGAGTCACCCTCTCTTACTCTACCCAGCCCCAAGGTGTCTCCCAGCTGCTATGCAGACGTGAGGTATTCAGGTGTTTCAGCACCACAGGCTGTGGACAGCTCCCTTATTTCTCCCTGATGAGAAGGTTTGGTGTTGCTGGACAGCTCTCTTTTACCCACGGGCAGCTTTAACTGAGTGTAGTGCAGCAAAGTATTGTGCAGACAAACTGATCCTCACGCATAATACTGTATTTAAGATAAAGCTGCAGTGTCAAACTTTTGGTATGTTTTTTTGGCTGTTGTTGATGTTATTATTTTGCCTCTGTTTTGTCTTTGTGAAACGGTGTCACATAATTGTATCCTGTGCCCTTCATTTGAAAACAGGCTCTGTCAAGCAATATTATCAGACCTGACTGAGGGAGCATTTGTGTTCTTTGAGGTAACCCATTTCCATTTAGACAAAGTAGCATTTAACTTGTCAAACTGTTGCATATATTTTTTGAGGAATATAATTTACGTCTGAAACTTTTTGTGGTCGCTTGTTTGTCTTTTCAGTCATACTCCAACTTGTTTGCTGTCTTTTAACTTTAATAGTGCAATGTTGCTGGAAACTGGACTTAAACATTAAGCAAAGTCATGTTTCTGTAAGTGAAGGAAAGTTAGTTGTTGTCTGGATGAGCTCACAGAAACCAAAAATAATTATTTTTACATAGCTGTCTAGCTGAGAATAGTTAACAATTGTAACCATGTTTTTCTAATTTTTAAAAAGTAGGTGCATATTGTCAGTTGAGACCAGTTTTTGTTGTATTACTTTGTACAGTAATTAAAAAAATGTCAACATTTAATTAACATTTTAATAGCTGTTAGGCTAGTGCGTGTGGCATTGCAGTCTTATTTCACTTAATTTCCATTCAACTGCCCAATTTTATATGGGTAACACAAACATTAAAGTGTATACCCCAGAGGTTTGCAGAGCACGTTTTTGTATTTGAGGACACTGTTTACATATCCTGCACTCAATAATTCCAAGAATGTATTCCGACCCAGGGCTTGAACATCCTGCATATTTACCCAATGAAGCGTTGGAATCCTCTCCACCACGCTGCCAATGAAGCTCATTTGGCAAAGGCACAGTGCATTATTAGCTGGTAAATAAAGTGTCAGGGCAAGAGTGTGTGAGTGCGACAGAGCTCGGGAGAGTTTTGAAAGCTGTGTGTCTCTCCTCTCCTCTCCTCTCCTCTCCTTCTGTTTCCGGTGAGCATGAGTGTGAGCATGAGAGACAGTGGTGGATGTGTGAGTGGCGCTGAATTTTGATTTGGTTTTTGGTGTTATTCCACTGTTATTCCTCTTGTGTAATGTGCATGATCAGGTAAGTTTTTTTTTTACTGTTTGGTAAGTGAACATAGGTAAGTGTAGTGTTTGTTTGGTTTGTTTGGCTGTTTTCTGGAGGATGGCATCCACCAAGTCCCGCCAGATAGTTCATTCTGTCACCATGGAGGAAGTCTTGTTAGCAGTCAGGGACCAGGTCGGTCATGAAAAATTAATTTTTGCTTCAAGAATGAACAAAGTTGTTGTGTTTCTTAAGGATGAGCCTCTTGTGTTTACTATGGTTGAGAGCGGGTTTTTGATCAGAGACCTGTACCTGCAGGTGTCCCTGCTGTCAGTTTGCTCCTCATGGGTCACTGGGGTTTCACCGTTCGTACCTAACAAACTGTTGAAGAATGAGCTCCGCAGATATGGAAAATTTGAAATAAAAATGTGAGTTTGGGATGTAAAGATCAGGTGTTGTGTTCTTTAGACCCTAAACATGTGTTGTGTCTGCACTGCCTCACCTATGTACACAGACACTTGAGGTGTTATTTAGAGTTAAACACAGTGATGGCTCTTATATGCTTTATGCAAGTCCTGTGCAACTGAAATGCTTTGGATGTGGAGACTGTTTGTAGCCTTCATGTGTTGCCATAAACAGCAGGAGATAGCTCACTCTGATGTGGGTCAGAGGTTGCTGGTGGTGCATGTGCTACTGCTTACAGTACTGTGGCCTCGGCTGAATCCGCTGTTGAAAGCTGTGATGCTTCTGTGACTGCAAAAAGTGAAAACAACTGTCAAGAAACAGGCAATGACATGGTGTCACAACCTGTAGATGTTGAGACAGCTCCAACTGTAGAGGTCAGACTGTGTCCATGAATGAGGAACTGAGCTTATTGAGTATCCAGGTGACAGGTGAGGGGGAGGACGTGGAAGCTGTGCCTCAGTGGTCAAGGCTATATCTCCAAGTGTGGATTTGTCCTGAATGTTGTCAAAATATGTCACAGCACAGCATCGTGGGCTGTTCCTATTGTCACAAGAATTGACAAATGCACCCGACGATATCCCAGAATTTTTTCAGCAGCATAGCAATAGGTGGTAATCCACCTTTCAGCTGTTTTGCCAACCACCGTAAAACCTAAACAAGAAGAAGCCTTTTTTTCTTGCTTTTTTTTCCTCCCCTGAACCACACAACAACATGACACAAACACAACAGACATGGTGGAGCCTGGAGATAAAACATAAATACAAACAATGAATAACTAAAATTAAATAAATTAAGTAATTATCTATTTTATTATTTAATATTGACAAGGACTTCACCAGGGAGTAAGTGCAACTAATTCATATTATTTAAACAGGGTTTAGGTCTGAAGAATCTAAATTTGTGGATTAAAGATTTGTACAAGGAAGAACCACATTTACAGTATATTTGACCTGATATTTGTGTATGTTGTAATTGACCATACCTGTGTTTGATCTATAACTTCATGTTGAAAGTTATCTGATGTAAATCATATTCCAGGTAAGCAACATTTGCTTATAATGATGAGAGTGTACCTGTCCATGTTTGTCTCTCAGCCTGAGATAGATCACATGCCACCATCTGCGTTGATGCATATCCATTTCCTCTAGTATCACACAAAATATTTAATGAAACGAGAACTAACAAAAAAAAGGGGAACATAAGACAGGGCTGTCCGATATCGGGTCAGCTCTATAGTTTGACTATTGAGCCCCCTCTGCAGGTTGTGGGAGCGGCTCAGTGGATTTTCACTGCCAGGGCCATGTTGGCCATGGTCCCCTTGTCCTCTCTGCTTATGTTCATGATGTAAGTTTTTTTTGTGACCAGCCAGAGGGATGTTGAACATTTGCAGGACACTGTCCCTGCATGAAAAAGCCTCACCAGGACATGTGAACTGGCAGTGCCCAGTCTGTCTGGAGGACTTTGGTGGGCTGAGAGTTCTGGGAGGGTTTTTGGGGAATGACAACTCGGAGGGAGTCCTGGGTATGTACTTGGTTGTCTAAATGGAAATGGGTTACCTCAGTTGTCATATGGGGGAAAGTTGCCAATAGCTTGGTCGTCTCCACCCTTTGGAACGGACTTGCAGCTCTGACTCCACCAAAAGTCCTGGAAAAGAACATCCAAAGAGCTGTTTCTGGCCTGTGGGCCTGTCTCTGGTCAAAAGAAGGCAAGGCCTTGTTGACATTCAGTCTGAGATTGCCTCCTTTAGACAGAGAAGAACACAAAGGCTGCTGTTCAGCTGCGGTCCACGCTGGTGTGACACTGCCCAGCTGCTGCTGAGGAGAGCTGGGAGGATGGGATATGACCAGCAGATTTTCTCCTACAACTAGAGGGTGTGGACTTTTCCAGTCTTACACCATTCTACAGCTTGTTACTGCACGCATGGCCCATTCTGAAGACCAAGCATAACATCAATGAGTCTGTGGGTATATAGTTATTTGAGGAACCTTTATTCGTCAGTAACTTCATTAAGACTCCATCTCTACAGTCTTGTGGTCTGAGAGCTAACCTCAGAGTGGCTGGCTGCACCAAGCTGGACCACCTAATCAGGATGACACCAACATCTGTGGACAGACCAGCAACATTTCCTCTGTCAAACTCATTAATAGAGTCGTAGAGGAAGTCTGTGCTTCCTTGATACAAACATTGAGAGCAGCTGCAAGAGAGCTCTGTATTGATCCAGGGTCTGGATCCTCCCAAAGGCTCAGTCTCCTCCATTGGCTGCATCCGGCAACGGAAGTCAGTTGGTGTGTGAAATGATCCAGCCCACGCAATTTACGAGTTCCCCTTCCTCTTCTCCCAATAAATTCTGGAAGGCTGTACAGTGAGGTTAAATGCTTCCCTCCACAGTTCTGAATCACAGTTCTTCAGCTTTAAAACCCTGTTTAAATGTATGAAGAATCAGATTAAATTACTTAGTCAATATTAACTAATAAAAGCTTCAAAATGATTCATTATATCATGATTATATCTATTTTTTGTGTTGTTATTATTTTGAAATTTATTGGAGTTAGTTAGAGTTTTTTATTCATTTAACCTTCGTTTACTGCTTTATCCTCCACATGATGTTCATGGGGCTGCTGGTGCCAATCCCAGATGACATAGGGCAAAAGGCAAGGGAGAACCCTTGACAGATCTTCAGTCCATTGAAGGGCCAACATAGAGACAGACAACCATTCACTCACACACTCACACCTACAATTTAGCCAATTTAGGGTGTTCAATTAACCTCTGCATGCAAAGAAAAAAATTGCTCTGCTGCTGGAGTGCAAAGACTTTCGGGATATGGTTGGCACACCACATCCCAGTGTGCCAACACACCAATGTATCCTTTAAACATCAGAGGTATTTGTCAGTCACATGTGAAGGAGCGATTCATGTGTCAGTTGGGACAGCCCACCTCATGGTGCAATGTCACATTTTGACAACATCTGGACAACAAATCCACACTTGGGAAGATCCAGACCCTACACTGAGGCACAGCTATGGGCTTCTGTGACCAATGGACTCAGGGGATTGAGTACAATTTCTTCTCTGTCAATCACCCCAGCTGTGGGGGAGTGCAGGAGGGAGGAATAAGCTATTGTTCTTAATAACTCCTCACCTGAATATGTTTCACACCGAAACTCATCTTCCTCATCAGTCTGACAATAACAGCTACAGCCCGTTACCATCTGCTCTTATTACCACTCCGTCACCACCTCCATCGCTCTCTGCCTCTCTGAATCACTAAATTTCTCATTTCTACTTGCACCTTTGTATTTCCTTCTTATTCCTGCAGTGTGTGTGCAAACATGTGAGTGAAAATCCTGCTTGTTAGCCAAACACCAGGCCAATCTGATAGACGTGACCGGAGTTTGTCCTTTCTGTCAAAGTAAATAACGTCAATGACAACTGTTTCTGTGTAATGTAATAGTTCCTTTAAAGGCCTTGCACTGTGCCCACCACTTAACATGATTCATCTTAGGATTCAGTTTAGAGTTATCATATTTTAAATCCTGTCTGATGCTAAAATTCACTGCTGCAGTAACAATTTAAGGTATGTTTGTGTGTAGGTGTCAAATCTAGCTGTGAATTCAAATAGATCGTGGAACACCAGTGCATGTCATGTTATTGGAATAATGTCAGTCAATTATTTAGCCTTTAATGATGGCAGCAGAGTGGAGAAATTAAAAACATTTCAAAAAAGACTTTTAAGTCTTACAGTGATTGAATTTTTATATTTGGCCAAATTAATGTGAAATAAATGGGTTATCTTACAGCATATAGCTTAGTATGGTGAACCATTGACTCACTGAAAAAAATAAATCAATACAATGGTGAAATATTGGACTATTTTTTCCAAATATACATTGAAGCTGAATAATGTGGGGAACATGTGCAATTCCATTTTTCTGACGTGTTGTGATTATGTTTTCGGGATCATTGGGATGCATATTGTCAAGCTTCACTTTTAACATTAGCACATTAACACAACAAACTTCAAGCTCACCTCCTGGAGCCTCAATCGTATTGTGATGGAGGGGCTTGCGTGTCCTAGGAGCTCAGTGGTTGGGGGTGAGGTGGTACACAAAGACCTTCTATGATGGTAAGTAAAGAGGGGGGGTGCCCAGATGCAAGTCACTGGCACCCCCCTCTGGAGCCACGCCTGGTGTTGGGGCATGATGGCGAGCGCCTGGTGGCTGGGACTACACCCATGGTGCTCGGCCAGGTGCAGACTGAAATGGCCATATCGGTCCCCCTTAGAATGGGCTCACAACCTGTGGGAGGGGCCAAGGACGTCGGGTGCAGTGTGAAATGGGTGTGGCTGAAGATGAGGACCTTGGCGGTCCAACCCTCAGCTGCAGAAGATGGCTTTAGTGACTTGGGATGTCACCTCACTGGCGGGGAAGGAGCCTGAACTGGTGCAATAGGTCAAGAGGTTCCGACTAGTTACAGTCGGGCTTGCTTGAAAAATGGCTTGGGCCCAGGAACCAGTCTCCTCGAGAGGGGATGGTCTCTCTTCCACTCTGGAGTTGTCCCTGGTGAGAGACACCGAGCGGGTGTGGTCATTCTTATTGCCTACAAAAGGGTAGCTTCCCTTCATCTTTGTGTGGGGCGATGGGTCCTGACTGTTGTTTGTACCTATGCATTGAACGACAGTTCAGAGTACCCACCCTTTTTGGAGTCCCTTGAGGGAGTGCTAGAAAGTGCTCCTGCTGGGGATTCCCTCATTCTTGGGGGACTTCAATGCTCATGTGGGCAAAGACAGTGATACCTGGAGGGATGTAAATGACCCCCAAGATCTGAACGCAAATGGTCCTTTGTTGTTGGACTTCTGTTTTCATCATGGATTGACCATAATGCAAAAGGGTGTTCATATGTGCACTTGGCCGCGAGTCGATGATAAACTTTGTAGCTGTATCGTCAGACCCGTGGCCACATGTCTTGAATACTCGTGTGAAGAGAGGGGCGAAGCTGTCAACTGATCATCAGCTGATGGTGAGTTGGCTCTGATGGTGGGGGAGGATGCCAGTCAGGCCTGGTAGACCCAAACATATTGCGAGGGTCTGCTTGGAACATCTGGCAGTCCCTGTCAGACAGAGCTTCAACTCTTACCTCTGGCAGAGCTTCGACCACATCCCGAGGGAGGCGGGAGACATTGAGTCTAAATGGGTCATGTTTCAAGCCTCCATTGCTGTGGCAGCTGATCGGAGCTGTGGCCATAAGGTGGACCATGCCTGTGGTGGCGGAAACCCCCAAATCAAGCTGAATCCTATCAGGCTTTTTTGCCCTATGGGACTCCGAAGACAGCTGATAAGTACCAGCAGGCTAAGTGGAATGTAGTTGCTGAGGCAAAATTTGGACATGGGAGGAGTTTGATGAGGCATTGGAGAAAAATTTCCACACAGCTTTAAGGAGATTCTGTTTAACAGTCTGGTGGCTCAGGAGGGGGAAGCAGTGCACTATCAACACTGTGTACAGTGGAGATGGAGTGGTGCTGACCTCAACTCAGGACATTGAGGGTCAATGGCGGGAATACTTTGAAGACCTCGTCAATCCTACCAACACACCAGGAATCAGAGTCTGAGGACTTGGAGGTGGGCTTGTCTGTCTCTGCGTCTAAGATTCCCGAGATGGTCCACCCCGGGGTGGATGAGATCCGCCTGGAGTTCCTTAGGCTCTGGATGTTGTAGGGCTGTCTTGGCTGACACGCCTCTGCAGCATCGTGTGAACACTGGGGACAGCGCCTCTGAATTGGCAGACTGGGGTGGTGGTGGACCCCCTTTTCAAGAAGGACCAAAGGGTGTGTTCCAACTACAGGGGAATCACACTCGTCAGCCTCTTGGGTAAGCTCTATTTGGGGGTCCTGGGGAGGAGGGTCCATCAGATAGTCGAATCTCAGATTCAGGAAAAGCATTGTGGTTTTAGTCCTGGTCATGAAACGGTGGACCAGCTCTACACTCAGGGTCTACACAGGGTCCTGGAGGGTGCATGAGAGTTTGCCCAACCAGTCAACATGTGCTTTGTGGACTAGAAGAAGGCATTCGACCATGTCCCTCAGGGAGTACTGTGGGGAGTGCTCTGGGAGTATGGGGCACTGCACCCCTTGTTAAGGGACATTCGATCCCTGTACAACCAGTGTCAGAGCTTGGTCCGCATTGCCAGCACTAAGTTGGATCTGTTTCCAATGAGGGTTGGACTCCACCAGGGCTGTCCTTTGTCGCCAGTCCTGTTCATAGCTTTTATGGACAGGATGTCTAGACCTTCAAATCTGAGACCATGGTCCCACGGACCAGAAAAGGGTGGTGTGCCCTCTTCGAGTAAGGAATGAAATCCTCTCCCAAGTGGAGGAGTTCAAGTATCTTGGGGTCTTGTTCATGAGTGAGGGAAGAATGGATCTCCCTTAGAGAAAGCTTGGTCATCCGGGACTCAGAGTAGAGCCGCAGCTCCTCTTCGAGAGGAGCCAGATGAGGTGGCTCAGTCATCCCTGTAGAGGTGTTCTGGGCCCCAGGGAAGACCCAGGACTTGCTGGAGAGACTACGTCTCTCAGCTGGCTTGGGAACGCTGGAGAGAAGGAAGTCTGGGCTTCTCTGCTCAAGCTTCTGCCCCCATAACCCAACCTTGGATAAGTGACAGAACATGGATGGATGGGTGAAAATCAAAGCATTAAAAAATATGTTTCCATAGAAAAGGGCTAATCAGAAATAGACTAATTGAACTGCAATCATTGCATAGAAACCAGTTGTTAAACTTTAAAAAGAAAATATATAAAGCAGTTTGTGTATATTACACTTTTATAATAATGTTTTTATACCCTTTTTATAACCTATGTCTCTATTTTAAGAGAACACTTCATCTTTATATTTTTGGATCTCTTTTTTGTTGTTGTTTTTCTTGTGGTGTACAATGGCTCTCTGGGAGCACCCTCAAATTTTGTTGTACCTCTTGGTACAATGACAATAAAGACTATTCTATTCTATTCTATTCTATTCTCCTTCTGCCTCGTCTTCTCACTCACTGCCTGCAGTGATATCCCAGTGGCCTACACTGCTGCCCCAGGCCCGGCAATAACAATAGCCATTAAACGGCATGTCATTGCCTCGCTGCGGGCAATGTCATCTATTCTGTGGGCCGGCCTGCTGGAGCAAACGCTGGTCCTATTGTGTTGATGGTTTTATATCACATTGAATAAGTGCTGGTGTGGCTGACCAACTGATATATGGTCTCATTATATTGTTTGACGACCATGGTTGAGCTGGGTGATTATGCTGCTGATAAACCGCAGCAAAAGAGGGACCCGGTGGGCTGACAGGCTCATTAAGACACGTATTGATCAGAGGCATTGACTTATAGTGTGTGTGTGTGTGTGTGTGTGTTCGATAATGATATGAGCACAAATCTGCACATATTATCAATTTGTGTGACTATGTCCTTTGTCTGGTTGGCTGGAGGAAATAAACAGTGTACTCACCAGGCCACTTTATTAGGTATGCCTGTTCAACTGCCTGTTAAACTAAATATCTAATCATGATAGTAGACATGGTCAGCTTTAAAACAGCTTTAAAATTGAGCATCAGAATGGAGAAACTAGGACAGATTAGTTGTTTGTTCTACATTTAGTTACTTGTTATTCAAAAAAAAATGAGAGAGAGAATTTTTCATCAGTATTGCATGTTTTGATTCTGTCTCATGTTTTAACTCCATTACACAGTATACTAAACATAAAATTAGAATTCAATTGCAATATTTGTGAGGAAAATTACAATTATACAGTATTTTATCATAAATGAAATCATATTTATTGATCTATTGATTTATTTAGCCTTCTGTTTCAAAGGAACCTGGAAAAACTGATTTTATATGTATACTGTATATTCTGCACCTGTGGCGGGGAATAAGCTACAGAATGACTTGAAGTGTTTTTGAAATCAGAATAAAAAGAACTGCCTGCAGATTCCTTTAGATGCTATTGTTTTAGTTTAATTTGGAAAACAGATTTTGGCAGTTGTCAATTTTTATATCTGTAACATGGCATTTTATTTGTGCTGGTGCCTTCCTTGAAACAGCAGTTCTTAATGTCAATGGAAGTTTTTTTTTCTTGGTTAATAAAGGTTAACTAAAACAATAAAAATTGAACCCACTTTATTCAGTGTCCTGTGTATCTAATAAAGTGGCCAGAGAGTGTATATACGTGTGTATTTTTGTTCCTCCCTCTGGCTGAGATCTATTAGCAGCTCGGTTACAGGTGCCAGTTCCTGCTCTTTATATTTAGCAGCCAAGGCTTTGTTGGGTGGCTCATGGTGAGGCGGGTGGCTGGGCAGCTGCCGGGACTCGGCTTAGTGTCAGCTGTTATTGGCAGCCAGGCAGCGCAGAGGAGGCTTGTCATAACCTTGAATTGGAATTTGTTTTGTATGTGCACAGCTGGTGGAGCTGCTACTCTTTGTCAGCTGTGATAGCAGCTGACATCGAAGGCTGCGATTTTTAGTGGTGTGTGCACACGGTGGAGGCGGCGGCCCACTCTAATGACTGCCAGTTTTGACAGTACTTCATGTTCACACCCCTGGATGTGAAGTATTATTATTATTATTAGTCTTTCATAAAAAGTTGAAAATGTGTGTGTGTGCTGCAAAATCATGACAACCAGAACCTGACATGGAACAAAAGAAACACATGACTGAGGATTTGCTGTTATTTTTTTGGGGCCTAGAGTTGTTCAGAGGGATAATTATTCTAAATACATCCTTGACTGGTAGTACATACATATATATATATATATATGTGTGTGTGTGTGTGTGCGTGTGTGCGTGTGTGTACTTACATGTCAAAAACCCCCATGAATTAGTGTTTATTTTATATATTGATGTTGTTATTATTTAACTCACTTATCTGGCTGAAATGATTTGGTTGATGCACTTAGACATTAAAAAAGGAGATGCTCTCTTATGTTTATTTTACTGTGTGTGCAAGTAGTGTCAGACAGGCTTAACTTTATATTTAAAATGTCAAATGTTCATCCATTTTTTTTTTGTCTGTGCTAAGGCTAAAATAATAAGGTTAACCACATTTTAAGAAAAATACTACATCAGATACACGATACAAATAATCTTTTTTTGCATAAAATAATACTGAACCAAATTAAGCATATCAAATTGTATCAAATCATATCCAATTGCATGGTTTTGTATTTTATTTTTTTTGTTTCTGGCTGGGGCTGGTGTAGTGGTTAGCACTCTTGCCTTTGCAGGCAACAACCCAGTTGGAACAAGGGGCCTTCTGCAAGGAGTTTGCATGTTCTCCCCGTGGTGCGTGGGTTCTTACCGGGTACTCCGGCTTCCTCCCACAGTCCAAAAACATGCAGATTTGGGGACTAGGTTAATTGGACACTCTAAATTGCCCATAGGTATGAATGTAAGAGTGAAAGGTTGTCTGTCTCTATGTGGCCCTGTGATGGACTGGCGACCTGTCCAGGGTGTACCCTGCCTCTCGCCCTATGTTAGCTGGAGATAGGCTGCCCCCCTAGTGGATAAAGCGGTAGAAAATGAGTGAGTGAGAGTGTTTCCGGCACATAACATACACTATTATATGTTATTGTATCAATTAATTTCGTACCCTCTGGTACTTTATCGTACAATATTCATGTCAAATCATATGGAATCATGCCATATTAAATCGTATATTATTCTATCATACTGTATCTTATCATGCAGTATCGCATCATGTTAAAAAGAATCAAATTTTATTGGATCACATCTTATTGTATCTCATTTTATTGTTTCACTGTATTACCGTGTCATTTTGTTTCATACAGTATAGTATCACACAGTATTGTATGGTATAATAATCTTATCTTATTGCACCATATTATGTCAGAATTGTACAATACCAGGCAGTCTCGTACTGAATTGTATTCTAATGTGTTGTATCGCATTAAATGCTCTTTTTCACAAGAACACTACAAATTTTCCCTAAATTAGTTTTATAGTCCATGTATATAGATATGTATTGCATTGTCCTTTAAGAAGAGATTTGACCCTCTAATATACTGTATGTGTATGTATATGTGCGTGTTGTGTATTTTCAGCTGGTGGAGCCTCTAACCCCCAGTGGAACTGCACCTAATCAAGCACAGCTGCGGATCCTGAAAGAGACGGAGCTGAAGAGGGTCAAGATTTTAGGTTCTGGAGCTTTTGGAACCGTCTACAAGGTCAGTGTGTGTTTGCATCTCCACGAGCCTGCTGATGTGTGTGTCCGTGCATGTGTTTGTGTCCGCGTTCAATTATGCAGCCCCAGATGATAAATCAAACGTCAGTGAGTCAGCTCAGTGGTGACACACGCTCACACGCTCTGCCCTCTCCCCAGCAGAACTCTGCTTGACAACCTAAAAAGAATAAACATTTCCCTTTGTATCAGTGTTTCCTGACAGATGTGAGTCCGCTCAAGGGCTGCTCAAGGATCTGGAAGAGAAAGAGCCGTTTGCTTGCCAAATTCATTGCCCTTGGCAAAATTATTCATACCACCCATCCCCCCCCCCCCCGACCCCCAAAAGAACAGCAAACTCATTGAGTAAACACTGCACTGTCTACCACAGGCTTTAAATTCTTCTCAGTACCACTGTTGATGGGCTTATAGTTTTATGGCTATATTTTATTACAATTAATTTGCATACTTCGCCTGCCATCAATTTATAACCATATTATGATCCACAGCTTCTTTGCTTGTAGGAGGTGATTGAATTCAGTCCCCATAAAGTGAATAAAATCCAAATGTGAACTAATTTTATTCCTTGTCATTTTATTGAAGCTGTTCAGACTCTCCTGAGAAAAAGCTGAGCTCTGAATTTTATTTTGTTTTTATGTAGTGTCAGACATGTCACATGACATGTTACACACACAGGCAGTACCCATTTAAGATCCAGGGTATAAATATCAATCCCTTTGCCATTCACTTGGACTTCTGTCTTTGTCCCAGTATATACTGTAACCTGTGGGGAATTGATTTATCGAATGAAGTGTGTCAACCTCCTGTACACTAGATGGCAACAAACAAGTGGAGGTAGACTGCCAAAGTCATGAATAATTAATTTTTAGAGAGGCTGTAAATCTTTTTTTTTGTGGTTAAATTAATATTTAAGTAGCTACATTTATATCACGACTTTATCAAATCAATCATTACTAAAGCAAAGAAAAAGTAGCACAGATATTGGGGTCTTATAATTTCATCCTCAAGTGGATGCAAATAAACAAGCTGATGGCACCAAACATACATCGTACTGTAAATATGGTTACACAAATGTTGCTGAGAAAATGATTTTGCAAAAGTACTGAGCAACATTGTTTGCTTGTATATTTGTTTCAGGGCATCTGGGTCCCAGAAGGTGAGACAGTGAAGATCCCTGTCGCCATCAAAATCCTCAACGAGGCCACAGGTCCCAAAGCCAATGTTGAGTTCATGGATGTGAGTATTTGTCCTGCAACTATTTGCATCTGATATTTAAGTTTTTTTTTTAAATCTGTAGTTGTCAAAGGGATGATCGAGTCTAGTGTGTTCTACAGTAAAGTCTTATGAAAGTGCCACATCAATCAAAGCTCATAATAAAGTGAACTCTGCAATTCAGCCAGACGTGTATTGAACGTGTCTCCATTAAATAAAGGCACTTGTTTATATAAGATAGGACTTTAATGGAATCTGAGTGAAGGAGGGGGAGCTATGGGAGTTTCCCACCTTTAAAGGTCACATAGAATGATCTTTTTTGAACCAAAAATTGAGATTATTGATGTCTACTTAGATAAATTAAATAATATTTATGCTCCACGGTGCTGCGCTCCCCCTCGAACCGCAGGAGCATCAAGTTTGAGTGCCTGCGTGGTTTAATTTACCCTAGTGTGGAAAATACACAATAAAAAACATTATGGATCATGTAAAATAAAAATTTTTAGTAAAAGTTGTTCCCTATTCAAAAGTAATACACACCGACCTCTGCCTGCTGCAGTCAGTAATTAGCGTAGGAACACTTACGTATGCTACCCGGTTAAGAATTCTAACCCGAGCTGAGAGACACTCACAGACACGACAAATACACATGGTTTCACAGATCTCGTGCAGCGGTTTGCTTGTAAACAGTGTCAAGTGGAGCTGAGACAAACGGAAAAGGCGAACACACAGGCTGCCTTTCAAATGCCGCTGCAATTAGCCATCGTTAGCTATTGCTATACGTGACAAGAAGCAGTCAAGATCATAAATACATTATTAGTTCATTTGGAATTACTTACATTGCCTCCAGGAAATCCATTATAGAAGTTTTGAGCTGAGTCCCGCTTTGTATTGCCCAAATTCTGTATAACAATTCACTTCAAAGTGACTGCTACAAACAAAAACAGCATTTCAGGAAGCTTAGCAGGGATATTACTATCAAAAATGAAAGATATCCACTCTGCTCTTTTTTCCTCATTAGAAGGGAGTCTATGAAAGCATCTGGTGTTGTTTTTGACAACCAACAACAGAGCAACAATGAACTGAACCTTTCTTCTGAGACATGTTGCTCTCAACAGATACAATAGTTCTAATGGTGGAAACGATTCAGCTTCTTCTTCTTCTTCAGGTTGAATGTTCACGCCCATGACTGGGAGTAGCTGTTGGGGGAGGGTTCGTTACACGGCAAATGTGCTAATTACATAACTAAACTCGACTTTTCAAAACCGCTTGCTTGAGCTCAAGTAAACAGAGAAGCCCTTTTTTATTAGAAGTGGTTGAAGTGTTTATTGTGACACTTTAGTGATGTTTAGATACGGGTGGGACACACCAAAAAACATCAGAAATGTCTGGAAAACATTTTTAAAAATATATTGACAACAGAAAAAGATAATCACTGAGCTCACAAATCAAAATTTAAGTGCTGTTGCAGCCTAAAAATCACAGTCTTAAAGACACATGTCTAAATGTTGTTTTTATTTGCATTTATTGAGTCACTTTAATGCATGGGAAACTTGTCAACTTCTGAAATTAGCAGTTTATTATTATGGACATGTTTATTGTGAAACACTGTCAGTATAATAAATTAGTTGAATAAATTTTTTGTAAGCAAATGTGATGCAGCTGTGATTCCACATTTTCTGTCTGTTCTCCTCTCTCTCCCTCTCCCTTACCTCTGCATTATCTACCATCTCCAGCTCCTCCCTCTCCTCTCTCCACTTCTCCCAGTGGGGGTCTCTGTCCATCCAGAGCCAATATGCTCTGTCTGCCGGCTTGTTAAACAGCAATCTAAAGTCAGGCTCACGCCTCACCACTGGGAAAGCAGCCACTGGAGTGCCAGCTCCAAACACACTCTAGAAATACACACACACATGGATAATAAACAGCACACACTTTACAACAACAGGCTCCCCAGGTGGTAGTGTCAGCCTCACTCATGTGTGAGCTGATATGCTTGTGTTGGCAAATATGTGAGTGTGTGTTATATGTGAAATGCTAAGTGCTAATAATATTCTCATTTAATGAGTTTTCATGCACACAAATGGAAACACATGCAGCACTGTGTCAGTCTATCACCTAATTTTAGAATGTGTGTGTGTCATGGAAAGTGAGCAAGGGAGTAAGACGTAGAAGGAGGGTCACCCAGCGGTAATGGAGGTCAGCGCTGAGGGAGATGAGAGAGAAACCAAAACAGACACACACACATGTTCCTCACAAGTCCTTGTAACATTTTAGAAAGCAAGAGCAAGAATTTAGCCCGACATATAGTTTACAACTCCTGGGTCCTTTAGGAATCACAAGGTGTGAATAAAAGTGCTCACTCTTCACTGATTGTTGGGTGAGTTACTCAGGAATTGTAATGAGTCACTAATTACATATTGTCAATACATTATTTTACTCACTACACAATTATTAGGGCTGTCAAAGTAAATACCATGTGTTTTGATACACATATGGTCTGTGAATGAGTTTCTCCCAATGATTAACACAACTGTTAAAAGACTCAATGAAACAACACTCAAACTCAGGCAGTGTTTGACTGTGAAGTCAGTTCCAAGTCCACATACTGACTGTTTCACAGTTGCTTTACAATTTCGCAAGTAGACATCATGTTACCTTGGGCTTATTGCACTTCTTTAGATTTGAAATAATTAAATGGAACTGAAAGTCACGTTCATTATAGTTAACTTTCTTTGCATTCATTTGATTATCCACCAAGATTCTTGCATTATTAATAGATATTTAAAAACTGTTCTGGATTGGAAATAAAAAAACTTCTGCAAATAATAAAAATTAAATGTTTAACAGCTGTAGCAAAGTTACTGCCCAACACTAGCTATGTTTACATGGACATAAATAATCTGCATAAAAGCCTGATCAGAATAAATCTGCTTCTGTAAACATGCCAATCAGAATACTTATGTACATCCCATTCTTACATAGGTACATAATTCTATCTATGTGGCACACATCATTCCAAGTGATGTGCATTTAAATGGATTTTCCAATCATAAATTCCTATTTCGAAGTATCATGTTTGTTATAAATAATAATGACATATGTCCTCTCATTTAGGGATGACCAGAGTAGAAACATCAATAACGTGTGTTTACAGGTTAACATGTGAAACATGTTTCGTCTCCTCCTGCTCATTCCAGACATGCTTGATGCATGAACACACAAGTCATAATTAAATCTCTTTTTTTTGTCCATGTAAACAAGGAACTTGCCATTTCTAAATAAATCTTCTCCTCCTTCCCTTCTTCCTTCCTTCTTTCCTTTCCTTTATCCTTCTTGATGTGAGCGCTGCGTAGATGAGGACGGACTCATATAACATACAGCCCTTGGAGAGGGAAGCAGGTGGTTTTATGAAGGAGGAGATGTAGTGGCACTACTAAGCTGCTGCGAGGCTCTGTGTAAATCAGTTCACTGATGGTGCCAAAAGCTGTTCCGTGGCCTATGGCCCGGTCTCTCCTCTTTGGAATTAATCTACTCACACCCACAGTACCACCACCACTGCTCCCCCTAAAAGCTCATTCTTTAGCATCTAAATTTAAAAAGGCACCTCATCTATCTATCAGCTTCCCCCAGGGGCCAAGCCTGGATATACACCAGCATGACCATTTGCTGTATGCTGAGCCAGAGTGTGTGCTTGAGTGCGTGATCATGAAGATAGCTGCCGAAAGAGCGTGTCCACATCTGGGAGTGTGTGAATGAGAGGGAGAGAGAGAGGATGAGAATGACTGAAGTAAGTGTTTTTTACTCGGAGTGGAGCTTCTGCTGCAGCCATGATGCATATATGCACCATCCTAACACTTCATCACCGGCGCACATGCTTCCACTCACAGCTCCACAATTACAATTACCCAGCACTGACTCTCAACCGTTCAGATCTCAGTGTTCATCTGCTGCAAAGAGCGATAGAGCGAAGTCATAAAATGCAATTGCACGCCAAATGCAGAAAAAAGAAAAGTATCTCATGAAATCAGACATGCAGTTTTTTTATAACACAGCCCCAGGAATCATAAGCTTTTTAAATATTTTTTGGGTGTTTTGATTTGCACTGGTCGAACATTTAAGAACCTCTGCGTGAGTTGAAATTTGGATGAAAAGCACAGATGAAGAGATGTTTGTACAGGCTTTTCTCTCCCAGTGCTCTGGGAAAGTTCTGTGGGCAGATGCTGCAGATGCAGATGTAGTCATTTTTCTAAAATATCTGACTTCTTTAGAATACAGTGCAGCATTATTCAAGGATGAAAAAGGGTTTACTTAAAGAAAAAACAAGATTCAATATAGAGCTCCAATCATCAGGTGACTCATCTTGATTACACCACCATGTTGGCAGGAGTTGCGTGTGCTACTTTTAAGCCATCAGAGTTCATTGCACATGGGAGAATGTGACAGAATGAATATATAGTAACTGACCCTTGTGATATTTTCTGTGATCGATCCAAGTGTGTTTTAATGCAGTGATCCATCTCTGCCTTCTCGCGGGGTGTTTGGTAATCTGGTAAAATTCTATCCCTTTTCCTTGTTCCCAATTGTTTTGGTATCCTGGGGCACAACAGGTATCCACCTTAATTTTTCACGAATATAGTCAATGAAGAGAAGAGTTACCAGGCATATTTGAACGAACGTGGCTTCCTGCAAGAATTGTGCTGTTGTGTGTCAATCATTCCCAACCTCAGAGCAGACAAAACTCAAAGTGCTCACGAGAGGCAGGATGGATCAATAGATTCTTTAATGGAATAGTTCATGTTTTTTTGAAGTGCAGTTGTATGAGGCATTGACACATTATCAGCACTTACCTCGCTGAGCCTGCAGACTTGCATGGAAGCCAGATATGTAAATAGCCACTTAAGAAAAAGGTCACTTTATAAAATCCCCAAGTGTTTAAGTCTTTGATATCTAAATATTATGTTTACCACTGTTTCTTGCAGTTAGACTGCCTTTTCTTGGTTAAAGTGCTCTCTCCCCCAGAAAATTAATGATTTTATATTTCAGCACACAGAAGTTTGTGATCCACTATTTCCTCCATCAGTAAGTTCAAATGTTGTGACTTTGGTGCTTGAAATCCTTTGCTTGGGTTTATTTAAGTGTCACAAACATACTAAATGAGGCAGCAGTAGACTGGAGGCTCCTGTGTTCCTGCCAGCTGTATAGTTTGGTGTGGGAAAGTGAGCTCACTATGAGTTTACAAACTTCTGTTTCCTGGCAGAAAATGGCTGTCTAACAGAATAAAGAAGTAAGTGTTGATCTTACGTCAATACCGCAGTGATCCTTACTTCACAAAACCTGAACAGATCCCTTTATTGACATTGACTTGTTAATGTAAGTCTTGTATGCAGTGCTTATATTTTATGCCTACTGAGTCTACAACTTTGAACAAGGATTAAAATCAGACATAAGTATTGATAAGTCTTCAAACTGTGCAATGTTTTTCCAACCTTTTCTATATTTTCAATGTATCTCCTATCAAAGTCCACACAAATTGCAACAGTCTTGTTAGTCCTTCTCTTGTCTGCTTCTCCCCATCTCACCCAGGAGGCCCTGATCATGGCCAGTGTGGAACACCCCCACCTGGTGCGTCTGCTGGGTGTCTGTCTGAGCCCCACCATCCAGCTGGTCACCCAGCTCATGCCGCACGGCTGCCTCCTCGACTATGTGCACGAGCACAAGGACAACATTGGCTCGCAGCTGCTGCTCAACTGGTGTGTCCAGATCGCCAAGGTGAGTCACCACGATTGAGCTGATTTTGGTGCTGCGTTTACTGTACTGTAAGTATGAAGGGTTTCATAGGTTCAATTAGTTTGTGGTTTGTAGTTTGTTTTTTTTTAACTGACTGAGTCTGTATGACATTCCGTATTCAGGTTTTCTGTTTTGCTGGCCAACCTTGGTGTTGTGATGGATCTTCTGCACTTTACTCATCCATATTTTTTGTACTTACTAGTTTTTAATTTCTTCAGAACCTGCATTTTACATTTTAATGTATTATTTACAACCCAAATTCCAAAAAGGTTGGGACACTGTGTAAAATGTAAATAAAAACAAAATGCAATGATTTGCAAATCTCTTAATCTCATATTTGATTCCCAACAGAACATAAACAACATATCAGATGTTGCAACATTCCTGAAAAGTTTTAGCTCATTTTGAATATGCTGGAACTGTTTATCATTGTGTAGCATCCCCTCTTGTTTAACTGTCTGTAAACGTCTGGGAAGTGAGGAGATGTTGTCCCATTCTTGTCTGCTTTAGGATTCTAGCTGCTCAACAGTCCTGGACCTTTGTTGCTGGATTTTTGGTTTCATATTCATATTCAATTCTGCTGGTGAAAGGTCTGGACTGCAGACAGACCAGTTGAGCACCTGGACTCTTCTCCTGTAAAGCCATGCTGTTGTGATGGATGCAGTTTTTGGTTTACCATTGTCTTACTGAAATATGGGAGGCCTTCCCTGAAAGAGAAGTTGAGAAGATGTGTAAGCTGCCCATGACATAGGCACTAATTCAACCCCATACCATCAAAGATGAAGGCTATTGAATTGTCTGCTGAAAACAAGCTGGATGGTCCCTCTTCTCTATAGTCTCCAGGACATGGTGTCCATGGTCTCCAAAAAGAATTTCAAATTTTGATTAATCTGACCACAGAACAGTTTTCCATTTTGTCTCAGAGCAATTTAAACAAGCTTTGGTCCAGAGAAGACAGTGGTGTTTCTGGATCATATTCACATATGGCTTGCATGATACTTACATTTGTAGATTGCATGTTATACTATTGTTTACAGACAGTGATTTCTGGAAGTGTCCCTGAGCCCATGCAATGATTTCCAGTAGAGAATCATATCGGTTTTTAATGCACCGCCTCACTGCCTGAAGATCACAAGCATCTAGTTTTGACCCTCAGCCTTGTCCCTTGTTCACAGAGATTCCTCCCGATTCTCTGAAGTTTTTGATGATATTGTACACTGAAGATGGTGGGATCTTCAAAGTCTTCACAATTGCATGTTGAGGAAAATTTTTTCAAAATTATTCCACAATTTGTAGACACAGTTTGTCTACAAACTGTGTATCCTTGTATCTGAGAGGCTCCGCCTCCCTAAAATGCTCATTTTATACCCAGTCATGTTACTGACCTGTTGCCATTTGACCAAATTAATTGTCAAATGTTCCTCCAGTTGTTTTTGATTATATGCCATTTACTTTTCCAGCCTTTTGTTGCCTCTGTTCCAACTTTTTTGAGATGTGCTGCTGCCATCAAATTCAAAATGAGGTAATATGTTTCATGAGTTCAGTTCAGTTGCAACATCTGATAAGATGTTTATGTTCTATTGGGAATAAAATATGGGTTTATGAGATGTGCAAATCACTTAATTTTTATTTACATTTTACACAGTGTCCCAACTTTTTTGGAATTGAGGTTGTACTTTGTTGCTATTTAAGTGTTTTTTTTGTTTGTTTTGTTTTTTTTTTTACATTTTTTACATTACACACTTCAAGGCAAAGGTTTGCAAAGTATTGCTGCAGTACATTATGGCATCATATAATTTGATTATAAATCACTGTAAGTGTCCACTGGGTGGTTTAAGAAAAGTAATGAAATCCCTGGTGTAGATAGATATAATTCATTGCAAGCCGCTTATAAGTCACTATAAGCACTCACTATAAGTCTGCTTTAAGATTTAAGATTGTGTCAGATAGAACAACATGAAAATGCTGTACATTTTTATACTGGAAAAGTAATGGAATAAAGTAATGGAAATTTCAAATGACACTTGCTTACATGCCTTATATGCATGTTCATAATGTATTATGTGAGATATGGGCTTTAGAGGAAGTGTTACAGATTATGCAAATTGCTTGTTCACAAAGAGGCAGATGGATTTTTGAAAACCTATCATTTCAGAACAAATACAGAGCTTTTTGTAGCTTTTGTGGGCGACTCTTGTAAAAATAACTCTAAATTTGCCCCTGTTGATCCTAATTACCCCTTGTGGTTGACACGCTGATCATTTCCATGACCCCCTCATGGTAAAGTGATGGGCCACTGATGTCATCCAAACTGGAACTCATGTCCCAGAGGCACATTATTCCTTCAAGAAATTAGTGATGACACACATTGTGAATTAATTACAGTCCATCATTTGCTACTTAAAATCTGCACCATGAAATGCTACATGAGCAACAAGGCTTGAAACGTATTTTGAGTTAATTTGCTTACACAAATAACATATGTGTTTTGTCTGCAAATGGAGGCAGGCAGCCCGGTCTGGTATGATTGAACTTGTTTGAGTGATAAGTAGGGGATGGCAGGAGGTTGCAAGGCTGCTGGTGCTGTACATGTTGTGCAGGCAGACATATGTTTTGATGTAGCAACAAAAGTTTCCAATGTATCAGCATGATTCCATTTAAAAATATACAGTGTTGAATAGTTGTTTAATCAGTTGAGGTTTTGTTGATGCTGTCTCAATTCATCAGTTTCCTAATTAGCATTCTGAATATACACTATGCGGTCTTTGCTGTTGATAAATGTCTGAAGAAAATGCTTGAGATAAAATAAAAAAAATTAAACAAATTGAATAATTATAAAGCCTAATCAAAAGGGAGGTTTTATACAATGTGCTGACCACTGGCTGAGGGAAGCTCACTTTGGGTTCAGTTTTTCACCAAAAAAAGTCACTTTGGCCCTTTTAATGCCTTATTGTATTTTATTGTAATGTATTATTGCATTTACAGTATTTCTGCCCAAATAATTCAGCTTTACAACACACTCCTCACTCACCTACAAACCTTAGTAACATAAAAACTACAGTGAACCTGCAACTTTCATCTATAGATAATGTCCTTGTTCTAACAGTTTCTTTTCTCAGTCAGATTTTTGACATTATTTCTTTTGATCATAGTTAAAGACGATATTTTCTCTTGTTCTGATTCAGTGATGAGAGTGTCAGTTTCATGGGCTCGGGCTTCAGTGTGGCAGGGCTTAACCCTTTCATTTCCTCCCGTGATGGATGAGCCCTTAGAGCTTGAGGAGCAGGTTACTTAAGCAGGTACTTATTGGCCTTAATTGGATTCGATTTCACCTATGGTGACAGCAGGAGGGGAAATGTCAGCTCCTTGGCGGTTCTGTAAGTGAAGACAGAAGGAGAGAGAGTTATTCAACACTGTCCTGGAACCACTCTTCAGTCTGACTTCCAATCCTGAAAATGGGTTGTGATTGATAACAATAACTGCCGTTCATTCTTCTGAGTGTGGTTGAATCTGTTTGATTGATTGCTCGATTGACGTTTTTTTTTTTTTTTTTTTACTGTGTGAATTAGAGACTGAACTTGATGGGATCAATGGGGTCTCTTAATCGCCTCAGGAAGCCGCCCTTTCCAATAATGCCTCCATCTTTCTCATTAATAAGTAAAAGCTATCTAAATGCTTGTTAGACTCTCACATGGGAATTGAAGGTTTATCACCTGAACTGACACATCCTAATGATTACATGCGCAACATCTGAGTCTTGTTTCACTGTTTTTATTTGTTTCTGAGCACCGAGTCCATTCAGACTCATGTGTTTCTGATCCAGGCAGCTTCTCTTAGTTTTGCCTGTAAGTATTAATTTGTCTTTGCATCTGTGTGTGTATCCCAGCACATCTCTGTGTGTGTTTGAGCAGCAACCATTCTCTTTTGAGTGATCTTTTCACTCTCAAGGTAATAAATGGGAACTTGTCCTTCCAGGCGAAGGACACAATTGTCTTGCAAATAGGGGAGAATATAAAAAAAATGAAAGAAATGAAGTTCTTTGCGACTGACCAAAGGCCATAAAATGATGCATCAAAGACAGAACTTTCCTTGTAGCTTTTTTTTCCATCTAAGCTCAGCCATCCAGCTGTTGCCTTTTACATTTACACTCAGTCACAAGAGTGGTTAAATTGTCACAGAAAGCAAATATATAGCACTTATTGTTACATTTCATTAATAACATGAAAAAGAGTATGGTAATAGGGTAATGGGGAATGAACTGCAATAAACATAATATAAACAGTTTAAGCTTAAAATAAAGATTGTATTGGGAACAGGATGGAGGATAAATTTCAGCTCTCTTGTTATATGGGGAACTACAAAAAATAGCCAAATTTGTGCATATTTTAACAGTTTTATTGGCATTTCTAACAAGTTATACTGTATTTGTACAAGATACAAGAAGTTCCTGCCAAGTCACAGTTATATAAACTGTATGTCTGTCTGTCTGTTAGCAAAATAACTAAAATAGTTATGGTCCGATTTTGATGAAAAGGTGTGTAATGGGACAAGGACCAGACAATTTGGTGGTGATCCAAATCAATGTCTGGATACAGGATTGTTTTAAGGAACCTGTTAGGAACATTCAGCAGGTGAACAGGTTAATTTGAAATAGGTGAGTGTCATGATTGGGTATAAAGGCTCAGTCATCCATCATCTACAGTCCATAGTATCATCAAAAGAGTCAGAGAATGCAGAGAAATCTCTGAATGTAAGCAGCAAGGCCGAAAACCAACACTGAATCCCTATGACCATCAATCCCTCAGGCACTGCATTAAAAACTGACATCATTCTGTAAAGGTTAATACCACATGGGTTCAGGAACACTTGGAAAACCATTGTTACAGTTTATAAGTGCAAGTTAAAACACTACCATGCAAAGTGAAAGCCATATATAATAACAACACTCAGCAAGACAAAGCCAATACACATTCTACATGTGTTACAACAGCATGGCTTTATAGTAACAGACAGTACTAGACTGGCCTGTGTGGTGCAGTATGAAACTTTAAATGAGACAACGGAGACCCCGAACTGTTGAGAAACTGTTGTACATCAAGAAAAAAATGGGAAACAAATCCACCTACAAAGCTTGATGTAATGTGAAGATGCAAAATTGGTAAGTGCGTCAGTCATTTGTGACTCACTGTCCAGAAAGCCAGAAAAGAAAATGCCAGCACCCTATTTTCTTTACCTTTATTTAGATCTATTTGCTGCAAAGTTACTGCAAATTTAGTGCAAGTTTAGCCTTAGCTATTTTATCATATTTCCTAGATATGTTGTCATATATACATATTTCCTAGATATGTTGTCATACAGTATATACAGATACCATGTACCACGTTTATTCAGTTTCATAATAAAAACCGAAAAGGTATAGGTAGAAGCCAAGCTTATATAACACCTGCCCCTTATTCCCTTTTTACATCTTCAACCACAACAGAAGAAGGAAACAAAGAACAATAAACAGAGCACCAACGAAAACAAAATCTGTGACCAGACAAAAGAAAATTTCAATAGTGACATATTCTACTGATAAGCAACCTCACACTAAATAGATAGACATTAGTATATCAAGAAAGTTTTTCGTCATACAATTTCTTAAAAAGTTTGACAGTTTTACACATTTTGATTATTCCAGAGTTTAATCCCTTTAACAGAAACACAATGTTGCATAATCTTGGTTCTAAAAAGTTCTTGGTAAATCATATGCACTTTCTCTAATTTTAAACAGCTTCTGGATAGTCGGGGGTTACTGTCCATTGTTTGCCTTATACATAATTTGAATTATACTGTAATCTACTAAATCAGTAAATTTTAGTGCACCTAATTTAATGAACAAAGAATTGGCTCAAAATAAGGTTTAGTTCTTATAGCTTTTGTTTGTTATAAAAAAATTTAATTTATGTTTGTCTTGTGTTACTCCAGAATTCTACACAATGGCAAAATCGGTGAATTACAGGGAACAATAGGTGAATTATATAAAATGGATAATGATTTCAGGAATAATAACTGTTTTGCTTTATTTAATATTGCTGTTGATTTGGCCATTTTGGTTTGGACATAGTTTATATCCAATTTCCAATTTAATTTACTATCAACAAAAACTCAACAATAAGAATTTGATTTAATGGACTATCACTTTCAACACTGTTTAAGTTTTCTGTTGCCATTTACTGTAGAGTTTCCAAATAGTATACATTTAGTTTTGCCAAGATGAAGTGACAATTTAGTTCATGTTCCACTGTATTCAGAAGCTATTCATAATTTTCTAGAAATAAAAGTTGTATTGTCAGCAAATTAAAATGCATTTCATCAACTTGGAAAAACAAGCATAAATCATTGACATGCAGAATAAATAATAATGGACCTAGCACAGAATCCTGTGGCACGCCACATGTTACCTTTAACAAAACTGAGTAAGTGTTGATGTGAATATATTGAAATCTGTTTTCCAGATAGCTACTTAAACAATCATAAGCCAGTCCCCTGATACCATACTGCTGTAATTTACACAAGAGTAATTTATGATCGACAGTGTCAAAAGCTTTTTGTAAGTTTAAAATTGCTGTCTGGAGTCAGGTCAGTGTCTCTGTAATTTGAGTCACATCAGACTGTAATCACAGACAAACCCTCTGCACACCTGGATCATCACTCTCCTTCACAACCTGAGTCAAATGCAAGTAAACACCATTACTTTTCTGTTGATAACTGCTCTCCAGAGTCTGCTATTCATAAGTGAGACAAGGGAAATCTCTCCATCATAACTCAAAGTGAATGGAAGAATGTAAACACAATTATTATGGGACATATAATGAAGTGTGCCAGGGGCCTGATAATGAAGAAGAAAAATGTTTTACCAGCAAAATGAAAATAAGAGGCAGAATATGTACAGAAATAGTAAAATACAAGTACCTGCAATCAGATCTGCAGGAGGTGATGAATGCATGTTCACGTCGACTGCAACGTGGTTTGTCGCAGCACACAAATAGCTGGTAAGATGACATAGCATTCAGTCTGGTCTGTTGCGTAAGTGATGCAAGTACTGTGTATTTGTGTTGGAGAAAACAATTTCTGACAAAATATCATGACATGTGGATGTCTGCTACGTTAGGATAATTTTGAAGTTGATGTGTGTGTTGACTGCAAAGTGTTATTCCTACTAGTATCAACCACTAGTAGGCACACTAAGCCTTTGAATGACATTCTGAACTATTGCACTGCTCAACCTTCAGTAAAGATCAGTAGTAAAATTAAGCCAGTGCTTCATGTTTCACAGAATGTGTGAAACTTTATAAGTGTAAATATTTGAGAATGACAAGTTTTAATCATGTGTGGTGTCGAAGCCAAATGGCGACACTGGGGCCAATTTCATGAGGTTTGGAATCAGATAAGCAGCCACCTGATGGTGTTTTCTATTTGGGTGCTATGTTTATCAATGCTGGTGTAAAAATGAATAATTGTTCCAAAAATGCTTGAAATCAGGCCAGTAGATCTCTTCCACCAGCAGGCAAAAGAAGCTACAATATAATCTTCAATGACATTCCAAGTGCTACTGATATGCTAAATAAAAATTGCACTTGCACTCTTGCATATGTGTACTTGGCATTAATTTCCATTCTCTTGCACTAGTTAAGTGATTTACTGTTGTTGTTGTTGTCCTTTTGTGTTCTGGCATCAAGTGAACCTCTGCTGCATAACATAACAAAATCCCATTGTGTGGACTAAAGATAACCTTGAACACTGAAACTTTATCCTTGAAGGTGCTTCTTCACTTTGCACACAGGGCAGTGGATTCAGAAACTCTCTGTATAGGTTTTCATCAGCCTTTTTATGTGTATTATTTTGCGTTTAAAGGCACAGTATGTCATTTTTGCCACGGTAAAAAAAAAAAAAACAGTAACCAAAGACCTAGTTTGATGACGATGGAGACAGCATGGAATCATGGGAACTGTTGTTTTATGTGGCAGACCATGCAGCAGTTTCATATGTTGTTTGTCCCCAAAGTTCCATCAGAGACGCTAAAGGAGATTACGTCAATAATATGCGACCTAAATGAAATGGTTGATTACTTTGAATAGAAATTTGGATTTCTGTTTATTTAAAGTGTGTTGGAAATATTTTGACTAATGTATGTACACTACTCAACACGATGTCCATCATTAGTATTGTCTTTTTTGAATATCCTAATGCAGAAATATTATGTATTATACATTTTTGAAAAACGATCTTAAAATATTCCCTAAAGGTTTTTGTCCCTGTGGGAAGTGAAACAGTTAAAGTATAGATACAAGGCACATGTGAATATGTGCAATGTAAGCAGGATCAGCAAATAAAGGATGATGGTTAGAAATGTCACAAATGGAATGTTACTTGGGCTGCACTCGAAGAAATGGTGGAAGCAGTAATAAACTACAATTACTATAATAAGAGGCAGCAGCAGTGTCTTTACTTCGACAAGTTCCACTATCAAAATATTTCCAACACACTTCTCCCATGACTTTGCAGTCACTCCCTGTCACTGAATATTAATCGGATGCGATTTTCTATTAATGGTCAAGTATGGGCATTGCCTGAATATTTTTATGTGCGTAAGCACTTTCTGTATTTCATACGTACGCCAACTTTTCAGGCGTACCTATAAGCACAGTCTTATAAATGAGGCCCCTGTACTCTCAAACCTTACCAGGTGTGGATAGAAACACACATTTTCATGTCTGTTTAAACATTTGGTTAAAATTTAAAATATACAGTATGTGAAGCAAAACCACCAGGTATGTGTCCCACTTTTACCATAGTATCATGGCAGTTAGCCAGTCCTCAACACAGCAGCAGCAGCATAAACAGCAGCCGTATGTGGGCTCTGACCCGAGCAGTTGACCGCTGTGCTGCAAATTGATTGGCCGAGGCCTGTCGCCATGGCAGTGACTCTTCATCACTGAGTGTTTTGGGCATTGAGATAATGGCCCCCATTAATCTAAAGCCACACTCAGGGCTGCCCCACTCTTACTGCCACACACACATACATGGACTTACTGAAAGCAGGACACATGGGTCTCTTTCGTTTTGTGTGAATGATTTTTTAATTTATTCTCAACCTTTCTTTATCCCTTTTTCACCACCTTTTTTTTTCTTTCCAAACTTTCCTATTGTAAAATGTTGTATTATTTTTTTCCTCACCTAGTCTTTACTTTTTTTCTCTCCCGCACTTTTCCTCTTCCTCACATACACTTGCACTTGCATTGCATTTTTCCTTGATTCATTTTAATTTCCTTCATTATATACTCCCTCTTTTGCTTCCTTCCCTTGCATTTCTCCTCCTCTCCTTTTCCTCCCCTAACTTTCTTCCTCCTCCCTCCCTTTACCTCAGATTCCCTTTCCTCCATTTTTTTCCCTTTCATTTAACAGAACTACCCTTTTTTTCTGTTTCCATGGCAGCCATGCACTTGGGGTCAACGGAGGTCAAACTTACTACATCTCTTGATACCTCACCCATTTCTGGCCACACAGTGTGTGTGTATTCTTGTATTTAGCACCTTTTCTGGCATAACCACGACCTCGCCAGGACCAGTAGTCCTCATGGAGTCTGGTCCTAATGAGGCAGAACCTCATTTCAACCTAATTTTGTTTACACAGTCACATTATGGGGACTTGCTTTCCTTATGGGACATAAATTACTACATAATGTGAAGACATGTTTTAAAGTTAGTACTACTTAGTAGTTAGTAGTTATTATGGTTAAGGCTAGAGTAAGTCTCCAGGAAATGAATGTAAGTCAATGTAATGTCCTCCAAAGTCTTAGAAACAAGTGTGTGTGTGTGTGTGTGTGTTATCCAGTTCATAAAAATGACCTCCTTCTCACCATTCTCCCTCTTTCTGTCTCTTGCTGTCATTTTAACTTTATCGCTCAATAACCGAAACTTTCTCTTTCCCCTCTCTTACGCTCTCTCTCTCTCTCTCTCTCTTTTGCTCTCTCTCTCACACACACAGTACTGTTTTTTTTTTCATTAGGTTTTTGGATTATTGATGGAATAATTAGGTTTGGGATGTATTTTAATGAACAAATCAATCACTGAATTAAATATGGGTTTAGAGTATGGGCTATGGGAGTCTTTTAATTTGACTCTCCTCTCCTTCCTTTTCCTTTTCCCTCTCTTTTGCTCTCTGTCCTCCCTTCACAGTCTCTCCTCAGGCTCAGTATAATGAAAGTAGAGGAGATTCAGTGAGTAGCTGTACTGCTGCTGAAATGATTGGCTTTGGAACTGAAGCCAGAGTGTGTGATTGGTTTTCTTGGTGTAGGGAGTTGGACTGGCTGCTGGCGTAGGGCTTGTTTATATGTAGGTCACACTTTTTGTTGATGACAGGTGAGGGAGACAAGTGATTTATGTAAACATACCCACTGGCAAACTGGTGGATTGACGTTAACACAACATGTGCTGCAGGAAAACCCAACAGGTGGAGTAGAGCTCTGCTGTCATGGCGACGCCGGACGGCACGTTACAGATTGACAGAACTAATAGAACTAATGATGGTGCAGAACGTCACTGACCTTAAATCATTTCTTCAAGGAGAGCTCAATAGTGTTGCATGTGTGAGTGCAGGAGTGTCTTCTTTAAATTTATAGTACTGGTGTGTGTGCCTTCACAGTATTTTCTTCTCTTTTTTTTTCGGACAAGTCAGCAGACATGTCCTGTCACTGCTTACTCAGGGAAATCTCTGGATTTTTTTTTTAATTTAAACTCCCGATCTTTGGCCTCATGTTTCATGCATTTCTGTGATAGTGTGTGTTTATTATTGATTGTGTGTGAGGGTGTTTTGAAACTTGTGTCCCGCATTGGTTCCCATTGGGGACTGAAATTCTACTAAATTTAAAGGACAGTAGACATTTAAATGGCAAAGTAAAGTAATAATTGTAGCTTGACTTTTCATGGAAACATACTAAAAGACTAGACTCAGGACACACTCTTGCATGACAAATCAAGACCCACCTGTTCCAACTGGAATTTCCATATAGTTATTCATTACTTCATTTAATCTGTTTATTTCTTACTGATTACTTTACCTTTGTTTATTTTGATCAAGCATCTTTGATTGACTGGAAAAGTGCTATACAAATCTTATATTTTATTATTATTATTCACATATTTTATTCTGTTGTCTTTTTTCCTGTTATCGTGAATTGATTCCCCGCCAGGACTGTGTGTAATATGTCACACTGTAGCTGCTATGTGGATTGAATTTGACCAAGGAAATGCCTTTTGTCCTCTCTTGTTTTTGACATGTTTATCCTACATCAGCTCTAGTATGATCTTAATAGACATGAGTTTTATTTTTAATAAATGCAGTGGCCTTTATGTGTGAATGACCCTTTATTTTTTCCCAGAAGACATGCCTGCACTAAATACATTTGTAGTAAACTATATATATACAACCTCAAAAGGTATCCTTCCTCAGTATTTCAAGTGTCACCACTTATGTTCAAATAGCACATATTATCTTATAACAGCATGCCTTGCTGGCATCCCATATACAACAGCAGAAGCAATTACCTGCAGAAAATAATCTGTTCTGTTCTGCTCTAAAGGCAATTATTATTATTGTAGCTGGATAATTACACAACTCCTATCAACAACATATGTTTAAATCTGATTTAATGGTTGATGTGGCTTGGAGGTGAGAGGTGTTTCTCACCTCAGTGTATTTATCACTGACATGTCGAACATCAGCGTTCATGAATGGTCTGATTGGAGTTAACTGACATGCATGTGGTAACAGAACAACTCACACTGCTTCATAACAAAATAGAATTTACTGTATATTTGCTGTATCATTACTGAAGAAACCTAGTGATTGACACCATTAACTCCTCAGTAAAATGTTTGCTGGTGTTAGAAACCAAATTAGAGTTTTAGGTTCATTTGACCATAGACTTCCATTCTGCAACTAGTGGAGTCCCCCTCTGACTCCATAGATTTTTTTTTACATATGTTCTAAGGTTGTAGCGAAGCAGGAATGACAAAAGTAATTAATGAAAGACCCTTCAACTATTTTATGATTTGTCACAAAGTTCTTTTTTGGTTTCAGAAGTTGATAAAAATTACTGTAGATAAAAAATGCTTTAGTCAGTAGTTTTACTCATCCATATTGACGCAAATGTCCAACATGTAACATTTAGGAGGATTTATTTGCAGTAGTACATAATATACCTTACATAAATATATTTGCCTAAGTGTAATGGCATTAGAATTGAAGTTTTGTGGTTTTTGCAGCTATAGAATTAGCCATCATATGTACGGCCCATGCCTTACGGAGCCTGCAACATCTTTCTTCTATTGCAGCCAGAAGAAATATGTTTTTTGTAATGCAAAAGAAAACAATAACTGCACTCATGTAAAGCTGATGCATTAACCAAAACAGAAGGAGGAGAAAACAGCACTAGTAGAGTAGTTCCACTGTAGTTCCCTGACATGCTTGACTCTTGTGATTTTTATTTTGGTTTTTAGCAAAACAAAGGTCAATATATATATATATATATATATTTATATATATATATATATATATACACACACATATACATATACATACAGTACATGTCTGTGTGTGTATGTGTATTAAACCATTCAGATGAGTAAAACTGAGAAAGACATTAGACATGTTTTTCACTCATGAGAAGAGCTAAAAAATAAGTAATTTCAGTGTTCAATTTTCAAATGATTCTTACAAGTATTTATATAGAGTCTGCATGCAAATACAGAAATGGCCATTGCAGAGACACAGGATAACACATTCAGTTCCACCTCGTACATTTACTCTCTTTTCTGCAGTCCATATTTTTTAATCAAACACATTCCACTAAGTTATATTGAACTTAATACTGTCAGCAGGCTGTACAGTAGTGATCTATGGTCAATGCTTCATTTCCCTCTGGGCTCCATTAATAATGCAGTCCCACAATTCTTTGCATCCCGGAGTTTGTCGGGGAAGCACATCATGCTGTGATTACCAAACAGTGCAACCCATAACACCACCCTGGCTACATCATAAAAGAAAAAAAAAACAACTGTGTGCAGCCTGAGCAACCCCTCTTCACCTCCCCCACCTCTGCACCCTCCCTTCACCTCCCCCACCTCCCCACCCTTACACCTCTATTGCAGAATCATTGACAAATCCCACCACACACACACTCACATACAGACCAGAAGACTGCCCAGGTCCTTGCTTATGCAATGGAATGAGGAAACATGGTGGTAGAAGAAAATAAGGGGATGAGGAGAGCGGGTGGTTGAGGGATAATCCCCATGAGTCGTTCTAATTATCTGTAAGGATCAGCAGTGCTCAAGGATGCATGAGGGCAGAGATTTGACTACCAGATCCATTGGGTAGGAAGGCCTGATTGTATTGGTCACCTTTTATCCATACACACCTATTATTCATGAGGCCTGGAACCGAGGCTCATTAGACAAAGACACACACACACATGCACATGAAAAGAAATTCAAAGGGGTTCTCTTGCAAGGCCGACTCAGGCGTCCTCACCATGTTCAAGCTCTAGTGTAGTAATTTTTATGATATAACCACATGTCTGATAGATATGAGCTCCACATGTCTATCTGTGTCTCTCAGTACAGCTGTGTCACTTGGTGATATTTCCAAGTTGCACGCAGGAAGTAATAAGTCAAACAGGTTGGGGTCTGATTGAAAAAACAAAAGGATTTATTAGTGAATTCTATCTCTCAAAAAGCACAGTCATTCAGCATTTGGATGGGATCAATGCTCCTTGTCCTCACCCACTCCTGCTATGCCACTGTATACATGCAAATGCTCCTTCAGTTAGTTTTATATAAAGGGTGCAGCCAACAAATAATGGTTACATTGTTTTTGATCTCAAGACCAAACAGAAACAGAATAATAAAGAACATCACACATAACAAGAAACATCACCTAAAGTAACGCACTGCAGATTTATTTATGTTGTTTTCTTCCATCAGCAAGTGTAGAAAATTCAATTCAATTCAATTCAATTTTATTTGTATAGCGCCAAATCACAACATACATTATCTCAAGGCACTGTACATAATAAGGCCAAAACCTTTACAATATTACAGAGAGAAAAGAAACCCAACATTTCAAAAAAGAGGGAGGTGAGGGAGAGACAGAAGAGAGAGACCAGGAGCAAATATACAACAGTTGTATCAAGTTTAGAATCAGTTATGTCATGTTTATAGAACTACAGTGTCATTTATAAAAGCAGCAGCAGACATTATTGATTAGAAATGATACTGATGAACTTTTAATTAGAAAACAAGTTCAAAGTTCTGATACAAATCCTTTTTTTTTTCTTTTCCCCTCACAACACTCAAATGGAAGGAGTATTGAAGTAAATACAATAACAGCATTTGTGGGCTCACTTATACACAACAGTGCATCCTCATACTTATGTCTATAGTCACCCCTGTGTGCTCATGCTCCACATGGAGTTGTATGACTACATAATGGCTGAATCCAGAGAAGTCTTTTCAGTGTCATAATTTTGTAACAAAAGGTGAGGAGACTGACTGGCTGGCAGAGCAGAGCAGAGATCTCCCAAACAGGCTGAAAGGCAAAAACGCAAGATTAGAAAAAGGGAACAAAAAGGCGCAGTGTAGTGAGGTGCAAAAGTCTAGGCTGAGCTGCAGCAGATAACACCACATAGACTGTGTTACACACTGACACCTGCTGCAGGAAACTCCAGCCAGATAAAGGCTGGGACCAAATCAGGGAAACGAGCAGCAGGTGTGTGGGGTTGGGGAGACTCCGCCCGGCTGCACAGTCAAGTCTCCTGAAACAACAAAACACAGGAGAGGTCGTGCAGGAAATAAAGACATTAACAAAATAAAAGGCAGGAAGTCATGTGAAACCTCCCTCACGGCGCTCCATACATTCATCTCAGACTTCTCACTGTGAGTGCTGATAATTGATCTTCATGAACAGAGAGGATGTAACATCATGGAAATGCCTTATTCTTATTCTGAAAATAGGCTGCAACAAGCAAAACTATCAGACCTGACTGAAAGAGCGTTTGTGTAATGTTCCGTTAAACTACTGAACAACTTATTTTTTTAGCTGTAAAATTTACTTGTGAAACTTTCTGTGGCCACTTCTTTGTGTTTTTGTGTTTTCAAACATACTCCAACCTGCTTGCAGTCACTTTACAAGTTCAGTGTTGCTATTGCCTCCCTCTGTTTTGACTTTAAACAATTCACTTCCTGCAGCCTGCATTTGAATTACATGGAGAGAATTACAGCTTTAAATGATCTTTTAGTAACTGAAACTTTGTGTCACTGCAGTTTTAAATCACCATTTCCTCCCTGTTCGAATTCCACTGCAGCTGCCACAGAAAATATTGGCATTTGCTCATGTAAATTTGCCAGCAGTGGTCTTTCATTGGTTTTACAGTGACATTTTGGAAGGGTCCCCAAATCCCACAACAGAATTGAGATCATGGCGATGAGACAGAGCTTAGATACTTTTACATTTGCTTCTCTCTGTTCAGGTGAATAAAGAGAATTTGGTGCATCATTGCTCTCACACTCATGCACAAGCTGAGCTTAGCTCTGGTTGATGGATCGGCACATTTTTTCCTGCACTGTGGCTCCACAACGGCTGAATGCGGAGTAAATGGGCCCTCAACCCCACTTTTATTCATTAGCCATGTGGTGGAAGCAGTGTGTGTTGAGCCTGTTGGTTTCTGCTGAGATTTTTTTTTTTGCTGAGTGCTGAGCCAGGCGGTAAAAGAAGTGATGAGAATAAATTTCACCAGAATTTGTTATATGCCGATGTGTTACAAATGATTAAAGAGAGGTTCTTCTGGACATTGACTGGCTCTTTCTCACCCTTATTTTTCTCTTTCTCCCACACACGCTCACACAAACACAGTTAGCAGGCTGCCAGCTCTATGGGAATGCCTTCCATTCTATCTCCCGCGCAGCACACCGCACATGACAGACGACCACCTGTGCCACCTGAGTGGACCCATTGTACGCGCTCCTTATCATGGCGGTCCCAGTTCTCGGCTTGCCAACAGTTCCATATTGCTCACATTGTTGCCGCTTCTTCATCCAGTTGGTGGGGCGGTGGGTTTTTTTTCAGCCTGGGTTTCTGTGGGAGATGTGGCACCACATGTGGTGCTCTTATCACTCCCTTTGGAAACAGGCACCTCACCTTCTGGTTTTGTAAGAAACTGAGCATCCTGCCTTTTTTCCTCCCCCTTCCCCCCGTCTACAGCTTCTCTTGACATGAATAAATCAAATAAGACATTTTCATGGGTACCGTGCAGTGTTTATACCCAGTACTTGTATTGTTAAAAACTTAAAAACTTTTTTTACCCCTCATAACTCCCACAGCTTTCCTGAAAGACCCATGTTGCCTGGCAACACATATGGGAAAAAGACACTGGTTGACTCCACTGGTTGCAAAAATATAAATCTATTTGAATGGAAGTCTATGGGAAAATGACTTTCTGCTTTCCACTTTATTTATAACGTCAGTAAACATTCTCCTAAGGAGTTAATAGACTCAATCACTATCACTATCATATCAATTTTGTCCCCCACAGGAAATATGAGTGGATACCAGTGTGACTTACTACTATTATTATCAAATAGGAGCCTATTGTTGCAGACCATACCTCTGAATTTCTGTTTGCAAAACATCTTCACATTCCAAATCACATATCTGTATCCAGATATATATGTCACATATCTGGAGGCTTCAAAACAGGAGTTCAGATCCTTTGACTAACATTAAGTACGGTTTGAAAATGAACTAAAACAAATTTGTCTTGGGAATGGCTGTGTTAACAACCAGAAATGAGATATGCAAAAAAAAGGACAAATATGGCAGTTCACCAGGTTCTTGCATTACCACTAATGCCAATTGGAGCCAACGCTGAAAAAAAATCACATTGTGAATTCATTTGAACCTGCAGTCAGTGTAAACACTTTCCCATTTGTTAAAAACCCACTTGGGTTATAGTACTACTGTCCAACTGTTTTCTTTTATCAGCATCTTTTTATTCCCCAGCATCTGTCTCCTTTGTACTGCTTCCTACTGTTCCACACTTCTCCACACATACCTCTTGTTTTGAAGCCTGGTTTAACCTCTTGCTTTCCTCCATCATCTTAGACTGATGTCTTTTGTCTTCCTTTTTCCCTTCTTTGAGAGAGGGTGCTAATGTGTCACTGTTAAGCCGTGACCCTGTCCATTTGTATGCTTTGGAAAAAGCTTTTAGCTTTTAGTACTCTGTAGAGATAAAAAAAAAAGAAAGAAAACTACCCGAGGATAGTTTGAAAATTTGTTTTCATCCAGAATAGGATCAGGATATAGGATAAATAAAGTTTTAACAGTAACAGTCCACAACCAAGCACTTCCTCTCAAGTAATTTGGATTAAGTGCATATTACTCTCACTTCGCATTCATCATCAGTATTTTGTCTTGGAGCTGGAAATAAAGACATCCCTCGAGATCTTTCACTCCACTACCAAAAGTACCTCAAGGCAGTTTTTAATGCTCAAATATATAATATAATATATTTTTAGAGTTGAAAACTTAAAACAGGATAAAGTACAGACAGTATTTTCAATATTACACATCTTCCACCTGACACGAACAGGTGGTTTAGCTTACATTTTGCCAAGTTATGTAATAAGAAATATATTGTTTACTATTGCAGCAGCACCATGTCAGTGCCTCCTGGTGTAATGCTATTGTTGGCAACATTTGCCTATTTGAAAATAAAGTTGCAAAACTATTTGGTCTTCATTTACAGTAACTTTGCATACCTCTCCAAAGATCCTAAATAGAGTTGTAATCAAAATGATTCAACCCCTAATGCATTTTACTTTCAGTTCAGTTTACTGGCAAACAAGGTTAAATTATCAGGTGTTTGAAATAAAGAACGAGAACAGTTTAAATAAAACTAATATTAAAATGATTTTATCCAAATTCAACACTAAATCCTACTTTCAGTGACAGTTGGCAGTGGCAGTTTCAAAATTATGCAGCCCCCTGAATAGAATTTCTCATAAGAGCACACATTTGCAAATCATATGTGCATATGGCTTCATTGTTTGCATCAGCTGTGTTTGAGATAGATCACCTCAAATACCTGGATTGTTGACAGTGATGTTTGACTGTATGTTAGAAATATGGCTTTGTGTCGTGGAAGTTACTAGAGTGGTCATCACAGTCGCCAGACTTGAACCCCTTTATTCAAATCTCTGGTGGGATTTGAAAAAAAGGCAGTTGCATCACACAAACACAAGAATATTAGTGAACTGGAGGCCTTTGTCCATGATGTAACGGGTGCAATTAGAACCCAAATGCAGCACACGCAGGAAACAGTCTCTCTGGGCACAGGGAAAGTCCGGGGGCTTAGGCTGGGAACACCAGTCCAGCAAGCAGGTAGGCAGGAGTTGAGGCAGACGTACCAGGAGCAAGCCACCAGTAGCTGGGCCGACACCAGCTGGCAGAATCCAGAGGGATCAGAAGCTCGTGGTCGAAGACGGAAGGCAGGGTCGGTTACCGGGAGTACGGCAAACAGGTTAGTCCAAGGCAGGCAGTCGACAGCGGGAGATCAGTCCGGAGAAGAGTGCTGGAAAGTCTTGCGTGAGCATGTAGAACAATCTGGCAGAGAGTGAGTGAGCAGGGAAAGCTTAAATCCTAGCTTGATTGGTGATGAGAAGCAGGTGAGTCAAGCAGGTGAGGGGAGTAGGTCTGATGAGGGGGGCGTGGCTGGCAGGTGAGTGGAGAGGGAATGGAAAATTACTGAGAGGCAGGTGAAAGGGGAGTAGACTGTGACAGAACCTCCCCCTCAAGGGACGGCTCCTGACATCCCAAAAGATGAAATGCTGAGTCGGGAGGGTGGCGAGGGCCCAGAGGAGGTTAATATTCCTCTGAAAGCTCCATGTCCTCCTCCTCCCCTGCTTCAGAAGGTGCCTCCTCCTCCAAAGGGGTTTCCTCATACTCAGAGTTGTGGTCAGAGACCTCGGGTGAACAGGGAGGCGGACTGGTAGTACTCCTAGAGGGTGTGGAGGACCTAGCCGGTTGATCTGGGTGGCATCGATGGAACTCTCTGATGAGGGAAGCATCCAAAATATGCCGTGCAGGGACCCAGGACCTTTCCTCAGGACCATACCCCTCCCAATCCACCAGGTACTGGAGACCCCTTCCCCGGCGACGGGAACGAAGGAGACGACGGACGGTGTAGGCAGGACTCCCTTTGATGATGCGTGGTGGGGGCGGAGGAGGAGCAGCGGGGACCAGGGGGCTCTCACGGATGGGTTTGACCTTGGACACATGGAAAGTGGGGTGGACCCGCATGGACCTGGGTAGCTTGAGCCTCACTGCCGCAGGGTTGATGACCTTTTGAACCTCAAAGGGTCCAATAAATCTGGGAGCCAACTTCTTCGATTCTACACGTAAGGGTAGATCCCGGGTAGACAACCACACCTTCTGGCCAACTTGAAAAGTCGGAGCTTTAGATCGACGACGGTTGGCCGTGGTGGAGTAGCGGTCAGTGGAGCGAAGAAGAGTGGTTCGGGCCTGAGTCCAGGTCCTGCGGCAGCGACGGATGAAGGCTTGCACTGACGGGCAGGAAACCTCCTTCTCCAGGGCGGGAAAGAGTGGGGTTTGGAACCCGTAGGCGTACTGAAATGGAGAGAGTCCAGTTGCAGAGCTGGTCAGGGTGTTATGGGCGTATTCCACCCACAGAAGCTGCCGGGACCAGGATGAGGGGTTTTGAGAGACCATGCAGCGTAAAGCAGTCTCCATCTCCTGATTCATCCTCTCAGACTGGCCGTTGGACTGGGGGTGGAACCCGGATGACAAACTGACGGTGGCCCCCACCAGCGTGCAGAACTCCCTCCAGAAAACGGAGGTGAATTGGGGCCCCTGGTCGGAGACCACGTCAGTAGGGAAACCATGCAGTCATAACACATGTAGCAGAACCAGTTCAACCGTCTCCTTGGCTGAGGGAAGCTTGGGCAGGGGCACGAAATGTGCCATCTTGCTGAACCGATCTACCACTGTGAGAATAGTGGTGTGGCCGTTGGACAGTGGCAGACCGGTAACAAAGTCTAGGGAGATGTGGGACCAGGGCCGGTGGGGCACCGGCAATGGATGCAGGAATCCAGCGGGGGCCTTGTGTGAGGGTTTGTGCTGGTTGCAGACTGGGCAGGCGTTCACAAACTCAGCCAGAGTCGCCCACCAAAATCTTTGCTGCACCACCTCTTTGGTCCGCTGGATCCCAGGGTGACAGGTGAGCAGGGAGTTGTGGGCCCACTGGAGGACGTCAGACCGTAGGGAAGCGGGGACGGTTAGGAGGGCACGAGCTGGGCCCAGGCTGATCTTCTAAAGCTGCCTTAATTCTTTCCTCCACCTCCCAGCTGAGTGATGCTATCAGACTAGAGGAGCGGAGAATGGTGTCGGAACTGGCAGTCCTCTTCTCTCAAAAACTGCCGGGACAGGGCATCAGGCTTCACGTTGCGGGACCCCGGCCGGTAGGAGAGGGAAAAGTTAAATCTGGTCAGAAACAGAGCCCATCTGGCCTGTCGGGAGTTCAGCCTCTTGGCTGACCGAATGTATTCCAGATTTTTGTGGTCGGTCCAGACCAAAAACGGTACCGTAGTTCCCTCCGGCCAGTGACGCCACTCCTCCAGGGCCAGTTTGACTGCCAGAAGCTCTCGATTGCCGATGTCGTAATTCCTCTCAGCCGGGGTCAGTCGTCGGGAGAAGAAGGTGCATGGATGGAGCTTCTGGTCTTTGGCTGCCCGCTGGGAGAGCACCCCTCCTACTCCCACGTCAGAGGCGTCCACCTCCACCACAAATTGACTTTCTGGGTCAGGCATTTGGAGAATAGGGGCTGACGTGAACCTGGCTTTGAGGGACCGGAAGGCCTCATCGGCTGCGGATGACCACTGGAACGGCACCTTGGAGGAAGTCAGAGCTGTGAGAGGAGCGGCTACCATGCTGTAACCCCTGATGAACCTCCGGTAAAAGTTGACGAAGCCCAGGAACTGTTGCAGTTGTTTGCGAGAGTCAGGAGTGGGCCAATCTGAGACAGCTGACACCTTGGCGGGGTCCATCTGGATGCTCCCAGGACCCACGATGAAACCCAAGAAGGACACAGAGGAGTGAAACTCGCACTTCTCGGCTTTGACAAAGAGAGAGTTCTCAAGGAGCCGCTGCAGAACTGCCTGGACGTGGTGGACGTGTTCCTCCTTGGTCTTGGAAAAGATCAGTATGTCATCCAGGTAAACAAACACGTACTTATTCAACATGTCCCGGAGCACGTCATTAACCAGGGCCTGAAAGACAGCAGGGGCATGGTGAGGCCGAAGGGCATGACTAGATACTCGTAGTGTCCAGTGGGGGTGATGAAGGCTGTCTTCCACTCATCCCCCTCCCGGATGTGGACCAAATGGTAGGCGTTGCGAAGGTCCAATTTGGAAAATATGGTGGCCCCCTCCAGGAGCTCAAAGGCAGAGGAGATGAGAGGAAGGGGATAGCGGTTCTTGACAGTTATGTCATTCAGGCCTCGATAATCAATACAGGGCCGAAGAGATTTATCTTTCTTCTGGACTAAGAAGAAGCCAGCACTAACAGGGGATGAGGAGGGACGGATGATGCCTGCTGCCAAAGAGTCATTAATGTAGGTCTCCATGGCCTCCCTCTCCGGAGCTGACAGTGAGTACAGGCGCCCCCTAGGAGGAGCCGGGGTGCAGGTCGATGGCACAGTCATATGGCCGTGTGGGGGCAATGAGGTTGCCTTAACCTTGCTGAAGACCTCCCTGAAGTCATGGTATTCCACCGGCACCCCTGACAGGTCAGGCAGAGGACTGGGACAGTGGGACAGCTGGGGAGCAGCTGCTTGTTGGAGACACACTTGATGACAAGATGACCCCCACCCCAGGATTGGCGACGGAGCCACGGGAATCCCAGGATGAGAGGGACTCGGGGAGACTGCAGAATGTGAAACTGGATTGTCTCGTGGTGGTTACCGGACATAAGCATGCGGATGGGTGTGGTCTGGTGAGTCACTTTCCCCAGGAGATGACCATCGAGGGCATTGACAGGAACCGGGGCAGGCAGTGGTATCCAGTTGATGCCTAGTTGCTGGGCCAGGTCCTTATCGATGAGGCTGACATCGGAACCAGAGTCAATGAAGGTGGCGAGGGTTTGTGAACCCTCCGCCAGTAACAGCTGAACATGGCATAAGGATCGTTGTCGGAGGAATAGTTCAGAGGGACGACTCACCAGTACTTCCCCCTCTACTGGTGAGTCCGGCCTTGTGCTGGACACTGTGAGATGAAGTGACCTGCTTGACCACAGTAGAGGCAGAGTTTCCCCTGGCGACGGCGCTCCCGCTCCTTAGGAGTGAGACTGGTGCGGCCCACCT
>JAFBJR010000237.1:920754-950535 GCA_016785285.1 Brachirus orientalis | reverse complement strand
TAGAACAATCTGGCAGAGAGTGAGTGAGCAGGGAGAGCTTAAATCCTAGCTTGATTGGTGATGAGAAGCAGGTGAGTCAAGCAGGTGAGGGGAGTAGGTCTGATGAGGGGGGGCGTGGCTGGCAGGTGAGTGGAGAGGGAATGGAAAATTACTGAGAGGCAGGTGAAAGGGGAGCAGACTGTGACAGAACCTCCCCCTCAAGGGACGGCTCCTGACGTCCCAAAAGATGAAATGCTGAGTCGGGAGGGTGGCGAGGGCCCGGAGGAGGTTAATATTCCTCTGAAAGCTCCATGTCCTCCTCCTCCCCTGCTTCAGAAGGTGCCTCCTCCTCCGAAGGGGTTTCCTCATACTCAGAGTTGTGGTCAGAGACCTCGGGTGAACAGGGAGGCGGACTGGTAGTACTCCTAGAGGGTGTGGAGGACCTAGCCGGTTGATCTGGGTGGCATCGATGGAACTCCCTGATGAGGGAAGCATCCAAAATATTTACCGTGCAGGGACCCAGGACCTTTCCTCAGGACCATACCCCTCCCAATCCACCAGGTACTGGAGACCCCTTCCCCGGCGACGGGAACGAAGGAGACGACGGACGGTGTAGGCAGGACTCCCTTTGATGATGCGGGGTGGGGGCGGAGGAGGAGAAGCGGGGACCAGGGGGCTCTCACGGACGGGTTTGACCTTGGACAAATGGAAAGTGGGGTGGACCCGCATGGACCTGGGTAGCTTGAGCCTCACTGCCGCAGGGTTGATGACCTTTTGAACCTCAAAGGGTCCAATAAATCTGGGAGCCAACTTCTTCGATTCTACGCATAAGGGTAGATCCCGGGTAGACAACCACACCTTCTGGCCAACTTGAAAAGTCGAAGCTTTAGATCGACGACGGTTGGCCGTGGTGGAGTAGCGGTCAGTGGAGCGAAGAAGAGTGGTTCGGGCCTGAGTCCAGGTCCTGCGGCAGCGACGGATGAAGGCTTGCACTGACGGGCAGGAAACCTCCTTCTCCAGGGCGGGAAAGAGTGGGGGTTGGAACCCGTAGGCGCACTGAAATGGAGAGAGTCCAGTTGCAGAGCTGGTCAGGGTGTTATGGGCGTATTCCACCCAGCTGTCGGGACCAGGATGAGGGGTTTTGAGAGACCATGCAGCGTAAAGCAGTCTCCATCTCCTGATTCATCCTCTCAGACTGGCCGTTGGACTGGGGGTGGAACCCGGATGACAAACTGACGGTGGCCCCCACCAGCGTGCAGAACTCCCTCCAGAAAACGGAGGTCAATTGGGGCCCCTGGTCGGAGACCACGTCAGTAGGGAAACCATGCAGTCATAACACATGTAGCAGAACCAGTTCAGCCGTCTCCTTGGCTGAGGGAAGCTTGGGCAGGGGCACGAAATGTGCCATCTTGCTGAACCGATCTACCACTGTGAGAATAGTGGTGTGGCCGTTGGACAGTGGCAGACCGGTAACAAAGTCTAGGGAGATGTGGGACCAGGGCCGGTGGGGCACCGGCAATGGATGCAGGAATCCAGCAGGGGCCTTGTGTGAGGGTTTGTGCTGGTTGCAGACTGGGCAGGCGTTCACAAACTCCCGGGTGTCTTCAGTCAGAGTCGCCCACCAAAATCTTTGCTGCACCACCTCTTTGGTCCGCTGGATCCCAGGGTGACAGGTGAGCAGGGAGTTGTGGGCCCACTGGAGGACGTCAGACCGTAGGGAAGCGGGGACGCACAGGCGGTTAGGAGGGCACGAGCTGGGCCCAGGCTGATCTTCTAAAGCTGCCTTAATTCTTTCCTCCACCTCCCAGCTGAGTGATGCTATCAGACTAGAGGAGGGGAGAATGGTGTCGGAACTGGCAGCCGAGTCCTCTTCTCCCAAAAACTGCCGGGACAGGGCATCAGGCTTCACGTTGCGGGACCCCGGCCGGTAGGAGAGGGAAAAGTTAAATCTGGTCAGAAAATGAGCCCATCTGGCCTGTCGGGAGTTCAGCCTCTTGGCTGACCGAATGTATTCCAGATTTTTGTGGTCGGTCCAGACCAAAAACGGTACCGTAGTTCCCTCCAGCCAGTGACGCCACTCCTCCAGGGCCAGTTTGACTGCCAGAAGCTCTCGATTGCCGATGTCGTAATTCCTCTCAGCCGGGGTCAGTCGTCGGGAGAAGAAGGCGCATGGATGGAGCTTCTGGTCTTTGGCTGCCCGCTGGGAGAGCACCCCTCCTACTCCCACGTCAGAGGCGTCCACCTCCACCACAAATTGCCTTTCTGGGTCAGGCATTTGGAGAATAGGGGCTGACGTGAACCTGGCTTTGAGGGACCGGAAGGCCTCATCGGCTGCGGATGACCACTGGAACGGCACCTTGGAGGAAGTCAGAGCCGTGAGAGGAGCGGCTACCATGCTGTAACCCCTGATGAACCTCCGGTAAAAGTTGGCGAAGCCCAGGAACTGTTGCAGTTGTTTGTGAGAGTCAGGAGTGGGCCAATCTGAGACAGCTGACACCTTGGCGGAGTCCATCTGGATGCTCCCAGGACCCACGATGAAACCCAAGAAGGACACAGAGGAGGAGTGAAACTCGCACTTCTCGGCTTTGACAAAGAGAGAGTTCTCAAGGAGCCGCTGCAGAACTGCCTGGACGTGGTGGACGTGTTCCTCCTTGGTCTTGGAAAAGATCAGTATGTCATCCAGGTAAACAAACACGTACTTATTCAACATGTCCCGGAGCACGTCATTAACCAGGGCCTGAAAGACAGCAGGGGCGTTGGTGAGGCCGAAGGGCATGACTAGATACTCGTAGTGTCCAGTGGGGGTGATGAAGGCTGTCTTCCACTCATCCCCCTCCCGGATGCGGACCAAATGGTAGGCGTTGCGAAGGTCCAATTTGGAAAATATGGTGGCCCCCTCCAGGAGCTCAAAGGCAGAGGAGATGAGAGGAAGGGGGTAGCGGTTCTTGACAGTTATGTCATTCAGGCCTCGATAATCAATACAGGGCCGAAGAGATTTATCTTTCTTCTGGACGAAGAAGAAGCCAGCACTAACAGGGGATGAGGAGGGACGGATGATGCCTGCTGCCAAAGAGTCATTAATGTAGGTCTCCATGGCCTCCCTCTCCGGAGCTGACAGTGAGTACAGGCGCCCCCTAGGAGGAGTAGAGCCGGGGTGCAGGTCGATGGCACAGTCATATGGCCGGTGTGGGGGCAATGAGGTTGCCTTAACCTTGCTGAAGACCTCCCTGAAGTCATGGTATTCCACCGGCACCCCTGACAGGTCAGGCAGAGGACTGGGACAGTGGGACAGCTGGCGAGCAGCTGCTTGTTGGAGACACACTTGATGACAAGATGACCCCCACCCCAGGATTGACCCCGTCGCCCAGTCGACATGAGGGTTATGGCGACGGAGCCACGGGAATCCCAGGATGAGAGGGACTCGGGGAGACTGCAGAATGTGAAACTGGATTGTCTCGTGGTGGTTACCGGACATAAGCATGCGGATGGGTGTGGTCTGGTGAGTCACTTTCCCCAGGAGATGACCATCGAGGGCATTGACAGGAACCGGGGCAGGCAGTGGTATCCAGTTGATGCCTAGTTGCTGGGCCAGGTCCTTATCGATGAGGCTGACATCGGAACCAGAGTCAATGAAGGTGGCGAGGGTTTGTGAACCCTCCGCCAGTAGCAGCTGAACATGGCATAAGGATCGTTGTCGGAGGAATAGTTCAGAGGGACGACTCACCAGTACTTCCCCCTCTACTGGTGAGTCCGGCCTTTTGCTGGACACTGTGAGATGAAGTGACCTGCTTGACCACAGTAGAGGCAGAGTTTCCCCTGGCGACGGCGCTCCCGCTCCTTAGGAGTGAGACTGGTGCGGCCCACCTGCATGGGTTCGGCCTCTCTCCCCTGACGACCACTAGAGGTACCCAAAGTCTCTGGAGGAACACGTGGTTGGCCCAGCAGGTGCTGGTTTGCCTGTCCTTGCCGCCTCTCTTGGCGTCTTGCCTGCACGCGGCGATCTATCCGGGATGTAAGTTCAATAAGTCCATCTAGAGAAGAGGGAAGGTTGTGAGAGACCAACTCCTCTTTAATGTAGTCCTCCAGACCCCGCAGATAAGCGTCGCAAGTGGCAGCCTCGTTCCAGTAACTCTGACGGGCCCTGATGCGGAACTCAATGGCATAGTTAGCGACAGTTTGTTCACCTTGACTCAAGTCCATCAGACCCCCTGTGACGTCTGGACCGATGGATGCTATGCCGAACACCTTACGAAGCTCCGTGGTGAAGGCTTGGAAGGAGGAGCAGGCAGTGGTCTGGCGTTCCCACTCTGCTGTTCCCCACAGGCGGGCTCGACCTGTCAGGTGGTTGATGGCAAACGCCACTCTGGCCACTTCTGAAGTGAAGGTCTGGGGCTGCAGAGCAAAGAGGATGGAGCAGTTGGTGATGAAGGGGTTACAGCCTTCCGGATCTCCAGCGTATCTTTCTGGAGGTCCCACCCGGGGCTCCGGCAGTAGACCCGAAGGAATGGGAACAGCAGCAGGCGGGGGTGGTGCTGGCGGAGCAGCAGCAGCAGCAGCAGATTGGGTAATGGCTGCTGCCAGCTGCTGGACCTGGTTAGCTAGCATAGCTAACCCTTGTGTCTGGTTCACCGTAGCCTGCTGGATGTCAGCTGTAATGGAGGCGAATCTTTCCTCGTGTTGCTGAAGTGCGTCTTCGATCCTCTTGAGCCGGGACTGCAGCGAAGAAGGGTGCGCTGGGTCCATTTCTGGCCAGATTGTACTGTAACGGGTGCAATTAGAACCCAAATGCAGCACACGCAGGAAACAGTCTCTCTGGGCACAGGGAAAGTCCGGGGGTTTAGGCTGGGAACACCAGTCCAGCAAGCAGGTAGGCAGGAGTTGAGGCAGACGTACCAGGAGCAAGCCTCCAGTAGCTGGGTCGACACCAGCTGGCAGAATCCAGAGGGATCAGAAGCTCGTGGTCGAAGACGGAAGGCAGGGTCGGTTACCGGGAGTACAGCAAACAGGTTAGTCCAAGGCAGGCAGAGTCGACAGCGGGAGATCAGTCTGGAGAAGAGTGCTGGAAAGTCTTGCGTGAGCATGTAGAACAATCTGGCAGAGAGTGAGTGAGCAGGGAGAGCTTAACAGACCCCGCAGATAAGCGTCGCAAGTGGCAGCCTCGTTCCAGTAACTCTGACGGGCCCTGATGCGGAACTCAATGGCATAGTTAGCGACAGTTTGTTCACCTTGACTCAAGTCAAGGTGAACAAACAAGTGAAAGGGGAAGTGAAAGGGGAGCAGACTGTGACACATGAGGAATGAGTACTAAAGATGCTTGTCATGAAGGGGTTAAATAATTTTGAGACTGCAGTAGTCATTAAAAGTGCATTGAATTTGGAGAAAACACTTGTAATATTACTTGTATTGAGCTATTTAAACACACAACATCCTGATCCGGTCAAAATGAAGACAGCCTACTCTCTTTAAATCAAGGTGAATAAGACTTTTTGTTTTTCTCACAGAAGACATCGTGGGATGAATAAAACCAGTTCATGGACCAAATGCTGCCTATGTATGATTTAATTTATTTCTGTTCTGCAATTACATGTGACTTTCTGGGACATGCACACCCACACTTATAATTCTACAACTGCAATATACAACACCAAACAAGTGTTTGGTCATACTCACCATTCAGTCACATTCACAAATTGTATATTTTGGGATGTTTTATGACACAGCCTAGCACTACATATATTTTAAAAATATCAGCATTTTAAGACTCAGCAGCAAAAAAAAAAAAAAAAAAAAAGACAGAAAAAAACAGGGGGATTTACATAATATATTAAGAAAAAATCTGAACTTAAGCCATATCCCAAATGAAAATGTAATAGCATCAACCATGAATATGAACTATTTCAATGCATATGAAATGAACTTTGAACTGTGTGAACTGGCACAAGACTCTTATCTCATTGTCCAAATGCACAATCCAACTCTAGAGGAAACAAAAATTGAAAGTTGCATGAAGTATAATGGAAATGTAAAATTTTATAATTTCCTTTTAATTCACTGAGGGTTTAAAAATACCAGCTACTGTGTAATTTGGGATGAGCTGTACTGCCAATTGGTCTTAGCCTTAATGCATCAGTGCAGCACATGGCCAACAATGCTCTCTGTGTTTAGAGCACTAAATAAAAAAGAATCGGTTGACCTTTTTCATGTTGGGTTAAAGCACAGATTTTTCACTGAACCCAAATAAACAAATGTGCTACTGCCATACAAAGTGACCAGCCCCAAATTCAAAGCTCTTATATTTGTTTTCAGAGACTTGAATGTAGATTGTTAAATTTTGTATTGACATAAAAGTGGCATACAAGAATTCAAAGTAAGTAAGTAGGGAGATAAAAACACTGAACAAAGAAGCTTTTCCCCCTTTGTCTTTGTACATCTGTGAAGGTATACCGTAAATACACCAGTTGAACTCAAAGCACATGGTGCATCATGTCCTGTCCGTCAGACACTGATGGTCTGGATTTTGCACAATTTCCTCAGTGACTTCATCAGTATTGCACATCTCTACCATCTTGACATGTCAGTCAGTAAGTGTTGGTATTGTAAAGTTCCAAAGTATTAAACAAAGTATAAAACAAGTGTTGGCCACATAACTGCAGATGTCAGGTCTCTTTTTGGTTGCTCATCTGTTACCCTGTTGCTCATCTGTTACCCTGTTCTTGTCCCTGGTCTTTGTTTCAGTGTCATTTAACAACTTTTTCTCGTTGTGTTTACCCACTCAACTGATATAGTCTAGCATTCACCAATATAAAAGAGGTTTTGAAACTGGAAGTTAGATGTCAAATGCACCTGTCAGTCAGATTGGTGACTCATACACTATGTGTCAGGAATTATCTATTTCCCTCCTAATGGGAACATAATTTACAAAATTGGCATCATGTTCTTTTGAAGAAATCTAAAACTAATGATTGAGACCAATAACTCCTCAGGAAAATTTGACAGAATAGTAGCAAATTTTTCTACAGACTTTTGTGCAACCAGCAGAAACGTCCCCTGGTGGATAACTGCTTCATCCTTCACTTCCTGGGCTTCACTTCTAAATCATTTTTAAGTACTGTGTATGTGTCCCCCATATGTCCCTGCCAGATTTTCTCTTTCACCATTGTGTTCTTAGTTCTTTTGCTTTTTTTCCTTGTTCAGACTATTTAACTTTTTTAACCCTGCCCATTTATTGTATGAAAGTGTTTGGATTTTGGAGTGGACTTTTTCACTTTCTTTACATCTGAGTTCTTCGCCTCCCAGCAGATGCACGTATGATCTCCAGGTTAAGTAATCACAAATTATCCTATTCCATGTTTTTCTTTAAAGCACACCAGGGCTCTGGGGATTTACAACAGCTAAGCAATGTTAAAGCAGTGCAATCAGTGTGGGACCCTCTCGACCTGAAACCAAGGCAGCTCCCACATCTTCCGCTGGGATGCCAATGTTTACTGCCTGGAGAGGCTGGAAATTAATTGGATCTTTGAGCTGCTGTACATTCCCCCCCATAAGTGTGATGGCCTCCCCTCATTGCCCCGTCACTTTAAGTCTAAGTGTATTAATGGACTGTGCGGGCCATTGATTCCTAATTTCTCTCGACGTCGACACCGGGGATAAATATTGCGTAGCTCAGTCGTCTTCGGGCTTATTGTAATCAGCGTTGTTATTGATCGCCTGCCTGAACCCCCCATAAGTAATCCATTTTAAATACACTTTCAGTGAGAGGAGGGGGGGAGCAGAGGTTCAGACCTTGTCCTATTCTCATGGTCTCACACTGGTGAGGAAAGCCTCACAGTAGCAGAATGAGGCAGTAGGAAGTGGGAGATGAAAAAGAAGAAAAGACAGAGAATTAGGGACACCAAGTTTTTTGAGAATCACCAACAATATGTCTTTTTTTTCATTATTGTATGTGATCTCTGGGTGAGCTCTTGTCAGCCTCAGTGTGTGTGTTTTTACAAATGTATGTGCGTGTGTGTCTACACGTCTGTCTCCACGAGGCCGGTTGCTCTTGTCAGCCTCAGTGTGTGTGTTTTTACAAATGTATGTGCGTGTGTGTCTACACGTCTGTCTCCACGAGGCCGGATGATGGATGAGGGTTTGGCCAGCAGCAAGCCAGACATCGGCATTATCGATTTATCCTCACATTTGTCTGGAAGGAGGCGACGCGGGTCAGCCTGCCATGATGAGCATTTCAACGCCATGTGGCTCAATATTTTGGTTCTCACAACACACATACCTGTATATATTTATAGTATTTTCACCTGAAGCATTTCAAATGAGCAGTGATTCTCTTGTGTCTGAGGAGCCTTGGTAGAAATTTTTCATTGTCTGCTGAGCACAATGAGCGTATCCCTCCTCACCGAGGTGGTTTTATTGATCCACCTACAAAGTGGCATTCACTTGTTTAACATCCACTCTAATACACTTCAAGTGGCCCAGCCTTGTCTGCCTGCTTTCCTGCTTTGTGCAGCTGTGAGCGCAGAACCTGAAGTGGAGTGTGCGTGTGTGTGTGTTCTGGAGGGGCACAATGACACACACGTGTGCACTCCTGAGAAACCCTGACATAGTGTTCACATGTGATGCACACTCATGTGGCTACAAATCATTTTCTTTTTTTCTGCAACTGTCAAGAGTCCTTGCTGCATCCAGCCCACTAAACAACAAATAAAGTTTCCAAAGCAGTCTGCTGAAGGCTTTTTCTCCCCTTACTTGTTTTGCTCATCATGTGTTCATAATCAGCTTTAACAAATTGGAAGGACATGTATTGGTCTTGCTGCCTAATCAACTTGAAAATAGCTCCAATTATTGGGACATGGAGGCAGACAACATTGGACTGTGACTGAACAAGATTGCACTCTAGTTGGAAACAAGAGGTAAATACTGATGTTAGGCATATAAATGTCCAGCATGTGACATTTGGGAGGGTCTATTGGCAGGGATTGAATATACTATACATAAATTGAATAAAATTGTTTTTTCATAGCCTGAGAGTAAGCCTTTTATGTTTACTTGAGGTAAGGGCCTTGCTATATTGAGGCTTGTTCAGCAGCCCATATGGATAAAAAAATAGTCAGAGCCTGCGTTTTTACATTTTGAAGTGGAAGCTTACTACACAAATAAAAAAAGATCGATATCATTCTTGTATGTGAAGGTTTCCATAGTTCCCTGACATGCTTGGGAAAAGGAGTGGTGAGTATAGGAGTCGTCTATTTGTTACAATTTGGAAATGTTATATGACACAATAGTCCTTTGAAGGTATTTTCACAGCACAATAACACAACATCAATGGCTAATTTTGGTAATGGCCAAGAAGGCATTCAAAATGGATCATCTGCTGGTCCATGTGGTAATAGTCTGATACACAATTAGGTTGTATTTGTATAGGTTTAAAGTTTATAGGGTTCAAGTTTGAATTGCCCACATCCTCTTAAGTTCCAAAGCATATTGATATTAAACAAAAAAGATATTAAACAAATATTGATATTAAACAAAAAAGAACGCTATCACCAACAGAACCTGTAAACAGACATCTTGTGTCTGAATTATCTACTATTTTTTTCTATATTTTGCCATGCATGAATGTAGAGAGAAGAGGAACATGCTGAGGATTTCTTATGAGAAATGTTCTCTATTGTATTCTTTTGATGTTAAATAACTGAAAACCCATAGAGATGAGTTTTGTTTTTGAAACTTCCACTTTATTTTGCTCTTACTCATCAGAAGTCAGACTGTCTGACTTTCTGACATTTCTGGAATGCTATAAAATCTGGCTCCCTCTCGGAGTCATATGCAAGAGGTATGATATCGATGAAAGATGAAATCAAATGTCCTTGTGGGTGTGTGGTTAATGATGATGACAGTTATGACAATCATTTTTATTGTTAGCACTGGCATTTACCGCATCAACGATCTCAGGCCGCTGCGATTATGAAATTTAGAATGATGAATGGCTCCATGAGAGGATTCATTGTCCATTGTCTTCTCTCTCTTTCTCTCTCTCTCTCTCTCTACTTCTCTTTTTCTATACATACTCATATGTGTATATTAGGGGATGATGTACCTGGAGGAAAGGAGGCTCGTCCACAGAGACCTGGCAGCCCGGAATGTGCTGGTGAAGTCGCCCAATCACATCAAGATCACCGACTTTGGCCTGGCACGGCTGCTGGATGCTGATGAAAATGAATACAATGCGGAGGGTGGCAAGGTTAGTGTAAGTGGAGACATCTGTATGCATTTGTGTTTGTGTTTGCACAGTAATGCACGTAAAAGAGTAATAAAACTAAACGCCTTGGGATAGATAAGTCTTGCTGGGGTCCGGGATTTGTAGCTGTTGGCTCCACCCTCTTACTCTGTACACACAGTGTTTGTGTGTCACGCAATCTCCAACTTTATCAGAACACATGCATATTTACAAACAGGTGTCAGCCAATCATATCGCATTCATACACATGGCCCAAACTGAGCTTTGGGACAAGGTTATTTTCCCTGTAGTCAATGCAATTTGTCAGACAAAGTGCCTCGAGCAATGGCAACACCAGCAACTCTTGCTATTTAGAATCATGGCTAACAATTTGACAGACAATGTTCTGCTAATCTTGATTTATGCAATTAATCACATATGGTCTATTGCTTGTAATGGCTGTGTAATAATTTTTGTAACAAAAATGTCAGGACACAATGAGAGATGTGTACCTTGATTTTGCATATCATTCGGTGGAGCCAAACACCCAATACAGCAAAACAGATTTTTATCATGATTGGTGTGAACAAAGAGTAAGATTTGGACTGTAAATGCATAATTTTCCTTTTTATGGACCAATGGTGGAGCAAAAAGACCATTTTTCAGTTGTACGATTTTATAGATTTTATAGTGATTTGAGATCTTTACATGACTTGACTTTATCACGTTTAGTTGTTTTATTGTGATTATTCTGCTGGAAAAAGCACAAAGAAATTTCTTTAACAGCACCAGAACCGTGGTTTCATTAAAAATTACAATTCTGAAGCACTTCAGCCAAACAATAAAGCAGCCACATTTCCACTTGGTTTGCTTTGTTTGGGGAAGTGGACTACATTAATCAGAAGCCCATTCTCTTTTCCTCGCTTTGAGACTCTCTATGCAAATTGTTCTGATCAATTCACTTTATTAAATCGGGCCTGTTCATTGCTGCATCTGTTCAGCTGGAGGCCTGAGGGTAGCCACTGAATTCTGTCTTGAGAAATCACTGTGCAAATTTTCAAAAAGCATGGCGTGTTTGACGCAACCGTGTGAGTGATTGGCTCCATGTTGGTGATAACTGATGACTCGATAAAGCTCACCTGTTTGTGTGTGCCATAAAAATAGATGCATCATGGGAGTTATTTTAACAGAGATGAAATTTTCGAACCTGAAGCTTTTTATATCCCCATTTTCCCGTTCATTTCCCAAAGAGCACATATGTACATGTCAGATTTTCACCCCATGAGGGTGAGCACTGTGCTTTAAATGCTTGCCGAGAGTGTGAATTTGTGCATTCACATGCAAAAGGTAATATAAATGCTTTGTTTAGTGTTTCTGTCTTCTGCAGTAAATATGGGAATCTAATGGAGGATACAATACAGCAATGTTGTGCTACTGTCCTTGTCCTCATCTAGAAAGTCAGGTTGTGGTAATTGCTGTTTCACACCGTAGACCATATTTACAAGGTGGATGTATTTTTGTTGTAAAACTAACAAATTAATTTTGCAACTGTTTGCTTCAGCAGTAACTAGCACTAGCTCAGTTTGAGATCATCATCCATCCATCCATCTTTCTTCTGCCGCTTATCTGAGGTCAGGTCGCAGGTGCAGCAGCTTAAGCAGAGAAGGCCAGACTTCCCACTCCCCTTTTTAAAGAGGGGGAACACCACCCCAGTCTGCCATTCTAGAGGCACTGCCTCCGATGTCCATATGATGTTGCAGAGGCATGTCAGCCAAGACAGCCCTACAAAATCCAGAGCCTTGAGGAACTCTGTGCGGATCTTATCCACCCGCAGGGCTCTGCCACCAAGGAGCTTTTTCACCACCTCAGTAACCTCAGCCCCAGAAACAGGAGAGCCCACCTCTGAGTCGGCTCTGCTCTGACTGCTCTGACTCTGCTCCCTCACAGGAAGACGTGTTGGTGGGATTAAAGAGGTCTTTGAAGTATTCTCGCCACCGATTCACAACGTCCAGAGTCGAGGTCAGCAGCACCCCATCTCCACTGTACACAATTTTGACAGTGCACTGCTTCCCCCTCCTGAGACGCCGGATGATTGACCAGAATCTCCTTGAAGCTGTCCAGAAATCGTTCTCCATGGTCTCACCGAACTCTTCCCACGTCCGAGTTTTTGCCTCAGCAACTGCCCAAGCCACATTCTGCTTGGCCTGCCAGTACCTATCAGCTGCCTCTGGAGTCCCACAGGCCAAAAAGGCCAGATAGGACTCCTTCTTCAGCATGGCAGCATCCCTTTTGCGCTGGAGTCCAGCAACAGGTTTGGGGGTTACCGCCACGACAGGCACCGACCACCTTACAGCCACAACTCCGGTCAGCTGCCTCAACAATGGAGGCAGCCCTAACCCTAACCATGGCCTATTCAGACTCACTGTCTACCGCCTCCCTCGGAACATGCTCAAAGTTCTGCGGGAGGTGGGAGTTGAAACTCTTTCTGACAGGAGACTCCACCAGACGTTCCCAGCAGACCCTGACATTACATTTGGGTCTGTCAGGCCTGACCAGCATGCTCCCCCACCATTGGAGCCAACTCACCACCAGGTGGTGATCAGTTGACAGCTCCGCCCTTCCCTTCACCCGAGTGTCCAAGACGTGGTCGCAGGTCCAACGATACGACTACGAAGTCGATCATCGACCTGCGACCGAGGGCATCCTGTTGGTAAGTGTGCATGTGGTTACCCTTATGCTTGAACATGGTGTTCATTATGGACAATCGACAACAAGTTCAGAAGACTAATAACAAAGCACTGCTTTGGTTCAGATCGAGGGAGCCGTTCCTCCCGATCACACCCCTCCAGGTCTCACTGTCATTTCCCACATGAGCATTGAAGTATCCCAGCAGAACAAGGGAATCCCCAGCAGGAGCACTTTCCTGCACCCCTTCCATGGACTCCAGAAAGGGTGGGTACTCTGAGCTGCAGTTTGGTGCATAAGCACAAACAACAGTCAGGACCCGTCCCCCCACCCAAAGGTGGAGGCACCTCTCACCAGGGACAACTCCAGAGTGGAAGAGAGTTCAACCCCTCTCGAGGAAATTGGTTCCAGAACCCAAGCTCTGTGTCGAGGTGAGCCCGACTATATCTAGTCGGAACTTCTCAACCTCATGCACAAGACTCCTTCCCCACCAGAGAGGTGACGTTCCACATCCCTAGAGCCAGCTTCTGCAGCAGAGGGTCGGCTAAGATCAACAGTAAACCTTTATTTCCAAATCACCTCCAGCTTGCTCTGCATCCAGGTGGCAACCAGTCGTGATTTCACCCATAAGAATCAGAACTCCCATTTGCCTACTTCCATCCTGCTTCCTTGGCTTGACTTTTCAAATACAAGGCTACATCCATTTATTAAAAAGGAGGAGCTGAGTGAAAAAAAAAAAAAAACACAATTTGTGTTGCTATAACATGAAATGAAAAGATTTCTAGAAATAAATAATAGTCAGTATTAATAGTTTGGCAGTGGCTACAAATAAATGTATGCATGAGTGCTGATTCATGGAAAAATATGTAATAATTAGGCTCATTTTCCTATAGACTTCCATTCAGAGTTCCTTTTGCAAACAGGGGTATCACCCCCTGGTGGCTATTCATTAAACTGGTTTGACTCACCCTAAAAACTGTAGAAATATGTCCAATATGTTTTGAATGTTGTCCCTTCTGCTGAGATAATGTGAGATAATGTGAGACACATTTAGCATTTTAAAAAGGTGTGCTGACTATCGACACCTCCTGGGTTAGACTGAAGCCGATCAATCACGGTACTTGAGTAATATTGAGCAAAGCAAAAGCGGTGGCTGAAAACCTTGTCAATTTACCAATATCTTACAAAGAGGAGATTAAAAGATGCACCAGCTGCAAAATAGCATAATGCAAAAAGCTCTACTAGTCAAGTGTAAATAAGGATGATAAATGCGAAGGTAATAAGTCAAATATGTGTCTCATTTTCTTTTATTCTTTCTGTGATGCATCATAAAACTACTCTGTGATGCTGTCTCTCTTGCTCTCCTCAGATGCCCATTAAATGGATGGCTCTGGAATGCATTCACTACAGGAAGTTCACCCATCAGAGTGACGTGTGGAGTTATGGTAGGTGTTAAATGTGGAATGTGCAGATATCACTGTTTATCAGACTCAAACCTGTGGGAGGAAACAAGTCATCTGACCTGAAATTCTGCCTTTAAATTGCGTCCTTGATACTTACCTATCACTCACTGTGTGTATTTTCTTTCTTTCCTTTCTTTTTTTTTTAATTTCTTCCCATCATTCCCCAAAAGGTGTGACCATCTGGGAACTGATGACATTTGGAGGCAAACCATATGATGGCATCTCCACAAGAGAAATTCCGGACATCCTGGAGAAAGGAGAGCGACTGCCGCAGCCACCCATTTGCACCATAGACGTCTATATGGTCATGGTGAAATGTGAGTAAATGAACATGCTTGCACTTTTCTGCCTAGACACAGAAAAAAAGTCCCACATCACAAACAAGCATGTCTTTGTAAATGCAGAATACAACAAGTAAATGTATAGAAAAGTAGGTTGTGTAATTACCTGCATTGACTCAGCGCTCTTTGTGTTTTATTACTTTTATTTTGTTGTGTTTGGAAAGTTTCTGGGTTGCAAAGTTTGGACTGCAGGGATGGAAATGTTTAATTAAGGACACAATAAATAAAAAACTCTAGTATTAAGGGCTATGTTTAGCAAATTAGGCAGTGTAGTAATGTGCCAGGCGATGCAGTTAAAATGTGTGACCATTATACAACTTTGAAAGAGTATCATATATCATATACATATTATGATAAATGTTTTGTTTGAGAAAACTAAGTTTAGAAATAGATAAAGATGCATTGAGCCAAAATTAAAGGAATAATGCAGGATTTTTGAGAAGAAAACATGATAAATAACAAAATAAAAGCTGTTTCTTGATAAAGTGCAAAAAAACTTTCACCTCATTCTTGCCTGCATTGTACCATGTCTCTCCCATCTTGCTCTCCCTCCCCTGGCTGGATTTACATCCCGTGGGCCAATATACATCGCTGGAGAAGGGAACCACCCTCACATATTTTAAATGTTCCAGGTTTAAAAGCCAATCCATGCTTTGAGCTCTGCCAGCTAACAGCTTCTTGGCTTTTCCTTTTTCCTGGCATCAGTCTGGTTATAGCTCCATCCTGACTGTACTCAGTCTGCAATGGTGGGATGGCTTCTCTCGTACTCCCCTGGTTTCTGCCACGATTTAACGGGATAGTTAAAGTGCACTGTCATGCCCAGGACCCAAATGCTGATAACATGACTGCCAGCAGGTATACAGAGGATTTTAGCAACTTAACAAAAGGCTCCTCTAATAAAATGTATACCTTCTTAAGTCTATGATATATCAAGTATATGTTTGCAACTTTATTTCACCATTAGACAGCATTTTCAGGCTGGAAACTTTTGTAAACCTCTCTCCCACACCACAGTCCATAAAGAAAATCTACATTTTTAGCTTGTAGGGACACGGGAGCTGCTGGTCTATTGCTACATTGTTTGGTAATTTTTTGTTACTTCGCTAACTCTAAACAAAGGATTTGAAGCACCAAAGTCACAAGACACATTTGCTGCTGTGATGTAAACAATCACTGCATGCTTTTCTCTATGGACTTTGGTCCAGCTAGAAAATAATTTTTCATGGTGAGAAAAAACTGTCTTTTCAGGTGATTCTCTTGTTAAGTGGCTAAAATCGGATTTTCCTTCCATCCCTTTTGGTAGCCATGTTAATAGTGAGTACAGGTTCCAGACTGGTTCATGGAAATTGTGGTACCCAGTGTTGATAATGTGTCAGTACCTTAGACAATCATCCACATAAACCTCTCCCCACCAGCTGTTTTAACTTAAGACTATGTCCTTTTTTTATTGCACAATGATTTTACCTGCCTGACTCTCTGAATCAAAATGATTCCTCATTGTGATTAAGCCTGTCTGAGAACAGTAGCCGAATGCTTAAAATGCCATATGCGCCAAAAAAGAATAATATGATCCAGCTTGGAACTTGAGATCAAAACATATTCATGTGACAAAAATGTTGATTTAATTAAAATGTCATAATATCTAATTGTTTTTTTCCTTTTTTTTCCCCCAAATAAAAAAAAAATATTGCCAATGGCGTTTGACAGCACAAAAACAATCCACAGATGCCCTGCAGGCATTTACCATAATAACAATTCAAACTGATTTTTTTCACTCCCCATGGAGGAGGAAAATAAATTCTATGAAATGTGTATTGACAATATTATTATAAATGCTGATGTCAAAAGGATTCCATAAACTTAGTAGGCAGTAAAATGCTCAAGGGCTTTTGTGTGTTTCTGATTGATATTCCATATGTTACATTTTTTACTTGCAATCAACTGAGCAGTTAACTCAAATTCTTCTTAATGTGGCTCATTTTACCCATAGGACTCCATTTCACATAAAGCATGAACACATTAGCTTTGATGTGGTAACAGAAATAATCAAAACAAGTCACTTATTGAGTCATGGCAGACAAGGCATTACCACATTTCCCTTCAAAACAGGAAGCACATGCTAGATTTTGGTTGCCATAGAAATTTGGTTGTGCAAGATGGCGGCCTCTCTATGGCAAGACCCTTTACTAAGGTGCATATAAAAGGCTCATACTAAGGCTACTTAAGCAATGGTTTTTATTTTAAAAACAATTGGCAATAGGTTTGGGTTAACTGGTGGCTCTAAACTGATTGCAGTTGTGAATGGTTGGTTGTTTCTATTTGTTGACACTGAGGTGGATTGGAAACCTCAGCTGGGATTGGCTCCATGTCCCCCCCCCCACATCCCTTTAAAATCATATACAGTAGGGAATTAATGAATGTATTTCAACCAACTTCTTTGTGTTTCCTTAAAAATTTAACATTAGCAGGTCATGATGAGTCCTTTTTAGAACTTTGGTTTAAATATTACTCCTTTCTCCAAATTTATAGATGCATTCATTTCTTCATCCTTCTAAGCTTTTGTTTTGCCATCATCTCTTCCTTTTCCTCAGGCTGGATGATTGATGCAGACAGCAGACCTAAGTTCAAAGAGCTTGCTGCAGAGTTCTGCAGAATGGCCCGTGATCCTCAGCGATACCTGGTCATTCAGGTACGTTCACTGTTGCAGATTATCTGTTAAATATTCTCTATGTTGTAAAACTCTGTTAAATTGAATATAGTTTTGATGATGTCACTTGTGCTGTTATCAGGGAGATGACCGCATGAAGCTCCCCAGCCCCAATGACAGCAAGTTCTTTCAGAGCCTCCTGGATGAGGAGGACCTTGATGACCTGATGGATGCTGACGAGTATCTGGTGCCTCGAGGTTTCAACATGGCAACTCAGTCACATACCAGCAGACCTCGAGTTGACTCCAACAGAGTAAGGATACTTTTTGTAATTCTATAGTTTTGAACTATCAACAAGGCATTATCGCACAGAAAACTGCCACTCACTGAATATTTTCTCTTCTTTCAATTTCTGTAAATGCTAGAGATGGTTGTACATAAAATCCCAGTAGATCAGCAGTTTCTGAAATTATCACACCAGCCCATCTGGCGCTAATAAAAATACTACTTTCAAAGTCACTTAAGTCACCTTTCTCCTGCATTCTGATGCTCAGTTTGAACTTCAGCAGGTCATCTTGACCACATCTGTATGCCTAAATGCACTGAGCTGCTGCCATGTGATTGGCTGATTGTATCTGTACGCTAACAAACAGTGTAGCAGGTGTGGCTGCTAAAATGGCCACTAAATTTATGTAGAAAAAAAACACTTTATAATAACTGTACTCATGAAGATGATTGATTCAATGGTATTTTCAATAAAACTTTGATTATTGTGTAAAATTTGGATTAAAAAAACCATCATACCTTCTTACATATGTACACTCTTTTTTTCATACACACTGACTTTCTGTCCTCTGCACATGCTCAAGGTGGTTAAGAACTTCCAATACACTGATGATTTCCCTCTGTTAATGGTCCACCTCATCATCCCCCCCCAGTGTGTGTGTGGCTTAAATCTGGACTATTTATGCACTTGTTCCCCAGACCCCAGATTTCATTACTCAAAGCGCCATAAGCAAATATCAGGCGCTCTCTTAAAATGCCGGAGCTGTCTACTAATAGACAATGACTGCAGGGTTTGACTGTTGGATCTGCTGCATGCACCACATGCCACTGGCCAGTGGCTCTACGGTTTTTGCACTTTCACCCACATGGCTCACCTATTTACCTTCGGTTCTCTGTTTCTTGACACCCCCAGGGTCATCCATTCTCAAGGTCACACATTGAACTTCCTTTGAATACAATGTCAAACTCCACGCCCAGGCCATGAAGAAAATCCATTCAAATCCCTCAAATGGCTGGGAAGTTAGGTATTCAGGTTGCACCACCATCGACACAGTCAAATACTGACAATTATCTAATCTGGGCTGATGCTAAAACTTGAAAAGAGTGGATGAGAAAAAGTGGATAATGACCAGCTTTGAAGAAGGGAGGAACCGAATTTGAAGCAGGAAGCTGTTTGTAATGGAGAGAAGACAGTGGGAGTAGGCGGACAGATATGACCCCAGGACATCCTTTTTTTTTTCTTTTTTCTATTTTATGGTTTGTTTCTCCTCATCCTGTAATTGCTGCTGTAGTGTTAGGAGTCAGCACAGAGTACAGAGGAGTAGGCCTGGGTTATATAGCCCATGGCAAGCAAAGACAGCACCACAAGAAAAGCCCTTTGCTTCACATGTCATATTTTGTTTTTTCGTGTTGTTTTTTTATTTGTTTTGTTTTGTTTTGTTTTTTTTTGTGAGGTTCAGGTTTTTGAGTCGTAACTTTGCCTGGCTGCCCCTCACACTCCCTGAAGGATGACAACTACATCAGCAGAACCTTTCTCTGAGTTTTCAGCTTTAACAGCCAGCTGCAGTGGTTTAAGTCTCACTTCCTCTGCTGCAGGTGGCCCACTGCTGGCATAATGTCCCTCAAACATATTATTTCGTACCAGGCATTCACACCATGTGTTTGGTTGAACTGAATCATAGACACCTTTAGTTTGTTTGGCTTGTTTGCTCACTAGAAAGTTTCACAGTGTTATTTTAAAAATATGCTTCACAGATTCCAGACAGAGGCAAAGTGCTAATACATACCTGTCCCACACTACCCCCACCTAATCTCCACTATATGAAATGTCCATGTGTTCAGCATCAAAAGCCTGTGCATTAACAATTAATAAATGCATAATAAACCACTTACTAATTTAAACAGTACACTGCTACCTCTTTAGATTAAGAAGCTGCAAATGTGCATCTTCAAATGTTAACAAGTGCATTAAGAAGCAGTTTAATAATTAATAAATTAATAAATTACTGCTCCCACTTTTGTAGCTTTAATTCACCACAAAGGAGCATCCTTAACTGCTGTGAATATTAAAGGGTTTACTAGCAATTATTAGACTTATTACAGTCTTATTGCTGCTATTAACCCATTGTCATCAAATAATATTTATAAGTGGTCATAAACGGTACAACTTTACTATTAGTGCTCAGAAATATCTTATATTTCTAATTATAATAACACTGAGTGAGTCTTATTATCTTATAATATGAATAAACATTCAGGTTCAAAGGTTTAAAACGTGTTAACAAGCTCCTAGTATTTGTTTATAAGGTTGGTAAGGAGAAATAATAATTGATTAAGACTTTAATTCCCACTTCTAACGGGTGTTAATTAATATGCTTGTTAATGTTTGTGACGGGTATGTACAGTGGTGACTTGTTTCTAGTAAGAGCTTATGATTGTCTTAAATAAATGTGTTAATTTGCTTATGTGGACTAAGTTATGGTCATGATCATCCATAATTGTTACTTACAGTCTTTCACACAAGCATGTAATCATCTTTAATAAAATAGCACCTCAAAACTTTCTCTGTTCTCAAAAATCAAAAGTTATATGCATATTTGCATTTCCATAATGTAACAATAGAAATACATTGTTGTTGAGTGCCCTTTTTGGTTTTGTGCACAATAGTTCTGGAAATTTATTTGCTATCCTGTACTGAGAAAAACCTTTGTAAACTGTTTGAAAGTGACATTATTATTTTCAAACAGTATTTGCGGTAAATTGAATTATCACATTTCAAAGCACAGGGAATTTATAAAACAATGGGTTTGTACTGTCATACTGTAATAACCACTCCTATTAATCATATATTCAGCTCTTTTATTTAAAACTATTGAGTTTAATTTTGTTTTATATGTTGATCCCCATAATTCCACATAGCAGAATAAATATGACCATATTAGTATGTCCAGCTTACATTTTTCTTCTCCCCCTTTACCTCAGAATCAATTTGGTTATCGAGACGGTGGTCCAAGCCCTGCAGAAGGCTCTTTGGTTGGTGCTCAAGCCTGTGTGGCCCAGGAAGCAGCAACAGGTTCCAGCCCAGCCCTGGAGGACCAGCGGTGTAATGGCAGCCTGCATAAAAAGAGCCTAAGCCAGACTGGGGGAGAGGACAGTGGGGGCCAGAGGTACAGTGCTGACCCCACAATCTTCCTTGGAGAGAGGGCATCCAGAGGTGACACTGACGAGGACGGTTACATGACCCCCATGAAGGACAAGAACTCCTCAGGTACTTAAACTGACACACACAACAAAATCACACACTGAATAAAAAATATTGTTGTTTCTAGAGGCACTTAGTGTCCCTGATGGTCAAGGCTCTCAGGATAATTCTGCAGATCACACATACAGTATTACATACTGTAAGCTAAAATATCTCCATTTTTATCATTTGCAGTTGTATTCAATATGTAGCACAGGGTAATACCTAATTGTATTAATTCCTCACAAATAAAAGGAGCACACTACACCACAGTCTACCAGCCTGATCCACTGAAAGAACACACAATTTAAATGTAGGAAAGTCTTGCCTAAGGTCTTATGTTCCACCTTTTCCCCATTCATAGAGTAAATACTGTACAATAATTTGATGTGCATTCTTCCTGTCATTTTGCCATTTTCAATGTCTTTCCTTTCATCAAAATTCCTATGGAGTTTTGCATCGACAGTGGTGTATATCTGCTGCCACTGTGGAGTAACATTTGCCTTTTATAATATTTCGTCCATCAGCTCCTGTCTTGCGTTTTTGACTTTGATTTGTGAGCAGCTTGAAATATAACAAAGCCTGCAGCAAAATGCATCTGATGCAGTGTCAAGGAGCAGGAAGAGTGGGCACAATCAATAGGCTTTGCACCCCACTATTACTGTGCTTGGAAGCAGTGAAGAGGGGTCATTTGCTGGCATTTTCACCTCCGGCAGATGGAGTTTCCAGTGCCAAAGAATTGCTGGCAAGTTGCCTGTCTGGTCCTGAGTGGCTGCGATTATCACCATTATCATCTCCAGCTCCATTTCCCTTCTCATTACAGAGTTGTCTCTTCTTCTTTCATTTCCATTTCTTTACTTGTAATGTTTCATATGCTCTCTTTTTTATTTTCTGTTAATCTATTTCACTGGTCTATCTTTCTCACACTTACTTTTTTTTCTAATTCTCCACTTTCCCTACCTTTCCCTTCCCTTTCTTTCCCTACCCTTTTCTGATCCGTGCTACAGAATACCTGAATCCAATTGAGGAGAATCCATTTGTGGCACGACGTAAAAATGGTGAGATCCACGCCTTGGATAACCCTGGCTACCACAGCACACCTAACAGTCAGCCAAAAGTAGAGGATGAGTACATCAACGAGCCTCTTTATCTCAACACCTTCCATACTCCCGCTGAGCTTGGCCTGGAAGCTCTGAGAAGAAACGGGCTGCCCCTTCCCACTCAGCCTCCATCTTCTATCTCAGCCACGACCTCAGGCTCCCACCTTCCACTCACTATCCAGACAAGTCTGCCACACTACCCTCTCCCCACGACCCAGCCCTCTCCATCTGCTCTACCCTGTCACCACGGCCCACCAACCCACATCCTCCATCCTCACCACACCATCAAACCCACCGGACAACCTGGCAATCCAGGTGGTGGCTCCACCGCTCACAGCCAATCAGGAGGAAATGCCCAAACCCAGCTGAGCCAGTCCAGCACTCTGTCCACTCCGGCAACCATAGGACACAGCAGCCTGCCAGCCTATCAGAGCCTCGGAGCAATGCACCCGGCCAGCATGCTGAGGCATGGTGGACAGCTGTCAAGTAAAGCTAGTGGGAAGAAGCTCAAGGTGACCTTCGACAATCCAGAATACTGGCAGCACAGCTTGCCTCCCAAATCATTGAACCAGTCAACACCCGATGGAGCCCAGGGTGGTTCCACTAATGCCAAACTGTTCTACAAACAGAATGGACACATTAGGCCAGTGGTAGCTGAGAACCCTGAATACATGTCAGAGTTTTCCTTAAAACCTGGCACCGTCTTGCCGCCTCCGCCTTACCGACAGCGGAACACTGTGGTCTAGATCATACCACTTGACAAACTTTCCTGAATATGTCTAACCTCCAACAACCCTGACGTCCTCTTTGAGATGACATGTAACCCAGACTCATGCACCATCTGCTGTAGACTGTAGCAACATCAGAACAAGGTGGACTGGACTTTCGAGCCAACTTAGACTTATGCACCTCCACTATATCCATGCCGCTCCACTTCATTTCTGTTATTTACATAGAGTCTGCTCCAGATCACAGAAGGTGTGAAGGTTATGGCAGTTTTCAGCAAATCAAGGACGCTTGACCATCACAGAGCAGCAGATATACTGTGTTGTTTGGTTCCATACATCGGCGTTAAATGAAATGAATTCAAATACAGACCAGAGCTCACTGCCAGCCACTGTGGTGTCACCTTCATTGGAGGAACAAAAGGTTTTATTTTATCATTTTTTTTGATCAAATATGATTCGTGAGCTGTCCAGATTTTTTATCATGGTGGTGGAGCAAGAAGAAACAGAAACATGCGGAGGAACAAAGACAGAAAAGGAATTCCACAAACTTGAAAGATGGAGGAGTGAAAGCTGATCAATCCTTTTATTTGTTGCCAGTAGGATTATGCTGTACTTTCCTGCATTTTTTAATCAAATTCACTGAACTCATCTCTTTATAATGTAACTGTGAAACTGTGATGGCCAAAACTACAATGATTTCTCCTTTCCTGTATGTAGTTCAACTATGGACTTTTTGACACATCCACAAAAACCCACTGCTTTCTATTTCGAGAATCTGCTTTAAAAACTACTTTTGTCCAAACTAAATACACTGTAAACAGACTATACACTGGTTCCAAAGGCGAAAAGAAGGATTTTTATACACAGATCATGAAGCAAGATGTTAATTAGGTTCGATGAGTAAAGAGTGTTTTGCCATTTGATGTGGAAGGTTGGGGAAATTGCTTTATCTGCTGAATAGTATCATCCATTTAGCAGCTGAGGTTAAAATGGCGATAAAGAGTGGAGACCTTAAGGAATGATCAAGACAGAACCAGCAGAGCACAGAGAAAAACTACTTATCCCTCTCTGTGTTTGCATGTTTACATATTGGCTTGTCAGTTTGGTTTGGGCTAATATGGCACAATTTAATAATTATGACAACGGATAATTAGCACTAGAGGTAAAGGCTGCATTCGTGTTTTGATTAGACAAACTTTTAACCTAATTTGTAAATTAACAGTTTGGATGCTCAGACTTACCATAAATGGCAACATTTGTTTCTCTTTAAATTTAACAGTGTTTAACAATTCTTCTTTTAAATAACTTATTTATACACTATATACTAATTTGTAATTGCAAATACATTTAAAATCAAAATAGGAAGTTGCAAAATTCTGCAAAGTTTGATTTCTTTCTGGTATAATTCAAGCTGGTCACAATTTAAAAATGACTCTGACTTAAAGGATGAAACATGACAGGTCACTTTAATTACTTATCAGAGAAGACAATTTTATTTTATGTATTTATTTATTTTTTTGCATTGGTCCTTTTTGGAACAGAAAACATACATATCTTGTTCACAGTGGTATTGAGACTCACCGTTTAAGCTGATTTCTTCACTATTGATAGTAAAGTTGCCAGAATACAATACAGAATAAAGTCTAGTTTAGTTAATGCTGATATAATAGAATGTAGTCAGAGTTAGATCATGCATTTCCTGTTATGATTGGTAATCAAACTAAATTGAACTCAAAAAGTGTGAGCCCAAAGTTTGCATCTAAATGGAAGAATGACAATTTATTCAGTCCTCTGAATCCAGAAAAAACTAAGGGAGAGACAAAACAAGGAATTAGAGACAAAGGCACAAACAAAAAGTCACTACAGAAAAAAGTGTTTGACAAACCTGGCGAGGAGCATGACTTGAACCACGTAATGTGACTCAATGTGTTGGCAATTGTGGAACCAGGAACCGGAGAATAAGAAGCTAGCTGATTGATGAGGAGATGGTTGCAGGTGCACACTCAGAGGCTTCTCCCAGCAGTCCAGGGAAAAAACAAAAGGACACTACACAGGAAACACAAGGAATAAGCAAAATAAAGGCATGGAAACCAGATCCCAACATTTTCTTTTTATTAGCATAGAGGAATTTCACCAAAAGCATCCCAGTTGAGTTACCAACTGCCCCTTTACCCTTTACTGCCCCTTTAGAATGCATCTAACCCTCATTGTGAAGCCTCTGCAGGCAAACTGTCAGTCAGTGCTGGGAGAAGTGCTGCTGTTACAGCCATTCTTTCTCCTGCCAAGCCATACAGAACACCTGTAGATGGAGCAAACGCCATAGTGCTTGCCAAACATAAAAAGTCGAGATGAGTTTTTTTTTTTTTTTTGTCCTGCAGTATCTCACTAGAATATGTGTTACTCCAGTGAATATAGTGGCGGTGAGAACAAAAAATAGATTTACATTTTACAAGCATTACCTACAAAACTACTAAACATTTCTTCTGTCTCTGCTTTGAGAGTGTTTGATCATTCTGCTGTGACACAGCTCTGTACAAGCTGTTTTCTTGTGTAGGGTTATTTATTTTTGTGTATTTACATGTATGTGTGGCAAAGTGTTTTCAACTGAGCATGCGAAAAAAGCTGTTGCTGCTTGTCCTCCCTGTTGAGCACTTTGATCCAAAGCAAGGATTTCCACCCTTTGTCACTGAAAAAATCTACTTGTTTTTGTGGCAGTTTACTATTTCAGAAAGCTAAAGCTTTTGCAAAAAAAAGACATAGAAAGGTGCTGCAGCTGAAGACTACACTCATTGTAGGTAGCACTGACCAGTTTTTAATAATATCCTTGTTTCCTCCTTTTTTGTTTTTTTCTGTCTATTTGCTTCAAACTATATTTTTGATGCTGCTTTGATGATATGATTATTTGATGAAGGAGTACTTTGTAGTCACTTTTTCAGCTCTGACTTACTGAAATAGAGACAGCATTTAATGTCATTTAAAATATTTATTGCATCAAGTGTTGATAAACTGCATTGGGGGTCCTTTGCTCATGTTCTGTGACAGAAGTTTTGAAACGTTTCACTGTCCAAGCAGCAGTGTGAGTATCAGCCAATCAAATTACATTCATGTTCAGGTTTGTTTCTTGCTATGTAGTCTGCCATTGTAGACACTGCTCTGCCAACGTCCAATAGCTGCTTCTAGCACCATGTTGCTTTGACACACTTGTGCTAGTCAGCTTTAATGACCCCACATGTTGAGGTCTTCAGGTGGTCCGAGTCACTTTACAATCCCTAACTTTTAATCATATTAATCATATCTCATCAAGAGTTTATTGATTAAACAATGCACTTGTAGTATGAAGTTCATATGAAGTACTGAAGTGACGATGATACCCTTTTGTAGATGCAAAAAAAGTTTCAAGCATATTTGCCATGGATGTGGGCCATGTTAGCTTTTACCTACTTGTCTTAGCCATAAACCCTCTTCATGGTTCATGCCAGCTCAAGAGCACACCATGATACCTGGTGTTTAAGACAAATGATCACTTGTTTTCCTCCAGGCAAAGATGCAGAGTCATGTTGTACTGATGTGAATCCTTCATTGTTTCATCCTCAGCTACCATATCGGCTGCAACAGACATACTACTGTATAGTACAACATCACCTTGCATGGTATCTGAAGTGTTTTCCCTCCACATTTATATCTCCTCATTGAAGATATGTTTAAATTTGAGTCCAAGGAATGGACAGTATTGAAGGATATAACCAGATATTTTTACTGAATTCAGTAGCACAAACTTACTTTGTGGGGATTTTTGTATATAGTATCCTATTTAAAGTCTTTTTGATATTTTTTCCATATAATCATTGATGTTTTTCCTCACTAATGTGTCACTTACTGTACATTATTTGTCACCCTAGCTGCACTGTAATTCCATAAATCATCACCCATGAGTGGTTGCCATTCATTTATCTGTGTTCAAATCCCTATAAATGTACAGAATCTTTTTGGGGCGGGGGGGTTTGGTCCAAAATTTATCTAACACACACTTCAACAGCAACAAATGTGAATAGTATTTTTATAAAGCACTGAAATGGCTGACATGTTGAATTTGTAAATAAGAACGCAATGCTTTGATTTCACACGGTCCTCCCTGAAACTGCTGTTCTCTCCTGCTTATAACCACTTGTACAAAATAAGAGCAGTACATACATTATGTTTATGTAAGTGTACATTTCTTTGACTAATGGGGAGTTTGATTTCAAAAGTGCTTGTCAAATCATTCTCACGTGAATCTCTGTTTGGTGGCATTGTGGCTGTAGTGTTTCAGACTAGGTGAAAACCTTAACAGTGTTTTGGTGGGTGCTGGGGCAGGGTGGAGGAAGGGAAGGGGGGGATGTTCAAATCACCTGTTGGCCCAGTTTTTGCCCGCCCAAACCTGCCACATGCCATTTGTCCCCTGAGTAATGTCTCTCCTGCTTTCTAATTCCCATCAAACTGAAACCAGTGCTGCCAACTAACCCATATATACTGTGTGGGAGTCAGTGTTACCTTCTCTCCTTCTTTATACTGGAAATATTACTGAGCCAAGTCTTACCTCCTCTGCCTCTCTCCTGAAAGACAGAGCACAGCTGTCACACTACAAACTGTTTTCACTTAATTCCTGGTTTGCATGCTGTTTAAGGAGACATACCAGAGAGAAGGTGCCACCACTAACTCTTATCCCCAACCTTAGCCTTCCATAAGTGTCCCCATATCTATTTCTTCTTTGAAACCATACCCAAAGCTTTATATCATAGAAATGCTGTTCCTCTTGTTTGTTACATGAATCTGTCAAAAGTATATTTTTAATTTAATATAAATAAATATTGATTCAGTATATTGCAGGAGTTGGGTGATTACTTTCTCGTCTGTTGTGAGCATTTGCTGCCAAAAAACAGAGATGCTGTGCATGTACAATCTGATGTTTTGAAGCATTGGGATTTGCAATGTGTCCATTGTATGCCAGTTCTTGAAACCAGAAGTTCACAGATGTCTCCTGCGACCTGGCAGCTATTGGACAGTACCAGCTGTCTATCACACATGGTTCACTCTTATGTGAAGTGCTTTGTTTTTACTTCACTTTATTTGTAAAGTGAAGTCATTTCTAATTATATAGCCCAACATCACAAACACAATTTGAATCGAAGGGCTTTAGAGTCTGCAGAAGACTATAGAAGACCCAGAATTTGTTATCTTGCTCAAAGGGACCTCAGCAAGTGGCACTTCACATGTGCTGGACCCAGATCTAAATGTCTGCTTGGTCAACACACCACCCTGCTGCCCACATATATCGAGTGCAGAAAATGAAAGACCCGCTTATTTGCTCTAATGTTCCAACAGCTTACGGCTTCAGTCATAAAATTTAACAGATGGTGCCTTTAATTAAGACGAGGAAGCTCTCAAGTCACGGCATGCTGATTTTGACCCAACTTCCTGAGGTTACAGAGGATGCACTGGAGGCAGGAATGTGCACTACACTACACTTTAATGCTCAAAAGGACTTGCAGATAAAGACCAGCAGCTTCAAAAAGTTTGGCGCGATGCTCTCCTTTATGGCCTCCACTTAAACTTCGCCTCAGTTGAGGTAATGTGTGGATATAGCATTTTTACTCTTGTTTTTCCTCTTGCCCTGTGCTGGGCCTAATCCGCTGTTTACCCAAGTGTTGCTTATGTAAACTGGCACTGGTAACATCGCTTGCTATGCAGCGCTTCTCTGCTGCTGCACTCCCAGGCTTTCATTTCAATCATAAATAATATAAAACTGTCCAATGGCAGAATACGAGCTTTCTGAAGTCACTGCTATTAATACTAATAAGGCAATGAAGTACTTTAAGTAAATACTGTTTACATATTGAACTCTCCTGCCTTTCTTTTTCTCTCATTTTCTCTCTCTCTATTAGTTTCCTCAGAGCTCTGAGACTTAATTAGTACGCATATGCAGTTCCACCACAGTAATTTCGAGAGCTGCAGTGTAACAGCATTTGCCCCATTACCACTTAGTTTCATATGTTGCGACTTATTTAAAAATCTATATGAGGTCCGCCTACTTAAATCACTGTCACAAGAATTATGCTTCCCATTTGCAACAAGGAAAAAAAGTTTAATTGATACTCATTCACTCTCCAGCTAAATTTGAACTCACATAATAGACAGATTATCTCGAACATTAAGCTCACCTTCTGACAGGACTTTGAACATTATCTCCCACAGCAGACAGCAAAGGAGCTAGGTCACTGTTAATTTGGCAGCAGCTGTAGAACCATTTGTCAGTGTGTTACAAGTGTCCTTTCTAGCAGATCTTTCCAGCCAAGCTTTATAATGCCACCAGGAGACGGGACTCAGCTACATCCTGCAAGCCTGTAGCAATTATATGTAGAGCTGCCTGACACACCTGTGACACAGCACAACTATGACAGCTCACCTGCCAACACACTGCTGCTGTTTAATTGTAGCATGTCACCTTGACAGAGTGTTTTGCCCATAAACCCTTTAACCAAAAAAGAAACAAGTCGTGTGTTTGTAATGGCTTCACAAGCTTTATGATATCTAATGTGCATAATGTGGATAAGGAGATTGATTTTAGACCCCATCTTATTAACAATCTTCATTTGAAAAAGAGAAAAAAAACATATAATTAAGGAATTCTCCATCATACCACAGAATGTACATATTCATTCTGTTGACTGCATATTTCAAGGTTTATTCCATAAATCTATACATACTAGCTCTGGCATTTGTTCCTTTTTTTTTATTATGCTATTATTCATTGAGTTCTTGTATACCTATGAAGTTTGTCTTATATTGTATTCCTTTATATTTTATTATATCTCTCCTTGTATTTTATCTTTTCCCTTTTGTGCCTGATAATATGTTATAACACAAGAATTTCCCATTTTAGAGACATTTTTTGTATCTATTATTTACCAACCTAGCTAAACTTAACATGCAAGAATATAAACACAAGCCTTTAAGAATCAGCATAACAGCACAGGGATTTATAGCATTATTCCAAGCTATACTGTAACTAAGTGAAACAGTTGCAGTCAAGGATGTCCAAAATTAAACCTCACGAAAACTA